>JAUTXW010003222.1:457500-549053 GCA_030620095.1 Kuschelorhynchus macadamiae
CTAAATACGGAAATTAATCAAAAAAAGAGAGAGTTTCTGGAAATGTTATACATAAAACGGGAGATCAATGCTATAAATGACAAAACAGACATAAAGAATTTGAGCCAAATATATTATAACGTTATCAAATAACTCTAAAACTGATTTCATATATACATTAAATTAATATAAAAAAAAACAAACTAAATTAGCCCCTTTTCTTCTAAATTCAAAAGTAAATAAACAATATATCACCTTTTAAATAATAAAACACTTCAAAACAAATCTAATTATCTTTGCTTTTTTAAACTAATATATATAAAAAAAAAACCCATAGAATTCCTTAACCGACGTTTCACATGAATGCATTCTGCCAGTTAAAGCAGTGTCGCTCGAAGATAGACATACTCGTAGCAATTAATATTATGTTATTAATGTTTTTAAATGTGCTGTTTTTGAGTGTTGTATGGAAAACATGCTGTTTTTAAATGTTGCATGAGGATGAATTCTGAAAGATCCTTCTTATGGTAAGTCATCTAAAATGTTAAAATAATATTATTAATAATTTGTCCATACAATTTATAATAGTCTTTTAAGAAAAATATCTTATCTCGGTTTTCTTTCTTGTTACAGACACACAAAAAAAATACTGATGAAGACCAATCATAAATGGTCGAAACGTCTATAAAAATGTAACAAAAATGAAATTAAATTTGTTTTAATTTTATTCCTACTATCGAACCAAAATACCCAAGAAAACAAAATTAGTATATATATATATATATATATATATATATATATTTATATATACATATCATATATCCGGCAGGAAACCCATATTATCAGTCTTTATCTACTCCATAGGCCCGCAGATATTTCCTAGATATTAAGTTTCCAAATGGTTTTCGAAGTCGATCCTCTTGTTTTCATGTTGGACTGGTGCATTATTTGGGGTTAGGATCCAGTAATAAAAACAAAAGTCTGTTTTTAAATTGTCGACAAATAATACACCACTCAAACATAACCACAAGAGGATCGTTAACGAAAGCCATGGAAACATAATATCTGTTTAACATAACAAGAAGATCGATAACGAAAACCAGTTAGAAACTTAATACCTGGGAAGTATCTGCGGACCAGCAGAGTACCTAAAGACTGATAATATGGGTTTCAATTTAAGGTGTCGAAACAAAATGGCGGTCAAATAAATTTTTTTAAAAATCAATTTAAAAAAATATTGTTCAATTGATTTTGCAGAAAAATTAGATGTGAAAATGGCATAAACTGGTATGAATTCAATATGACGTAGCAAAATGACGATATGTATCAATGTAAAAATTACTTATTAAATTTATTTTATTATGCCCAAAAGTCAAGTGTGGCATAGGTAGAATGAAAATGGTAAAATATTGGTAGGAATCCAATATAATGGAACAAACAAAAATATATGTGTAACACATATATATATATATGTACTGTACTAAATTGGGTACCCTTTCCTAATAAATGGAAAAAATATATAAATTTGCCGATTTTTTCTTTTAAGTGTTTTAAGTCTTTAACACCGGTTTTGCACCATAATGCGTCCGACGAGTCCTTAGAAAACAACAAACAAACATAACAAGTAAAATGAGTTAGATACTTCACAACTACAAATGTAGTTAGCTAAATCGTATATACTTTTGCGAATGTTTATATATATATTTATGTCTTTATAGTTTATATATATATATATATATTTCCCACTCACACATGGATCATAAAAATGAAAAAATATATATTACAAAAAACAGTATATAAATCAATTTTCATCGATTAAAAACATCCGAAACAATATCGAGTTAGAGTATCGACCGCGCGATCTCTGATCAATTGAACTTCCGCATGCCGACGTGACGCCGCGACCGATCGATCGAATTATGAGAAGAGACCGGCTGATGACCCAAATCGCGATTTCATATTCTATTTGCTATTACGTTCGGCTGCCGCTCGGTAGCTGTGAAATCTTCGGGTACTTTCGTCAAGCTTTAAGGTAATCAGGGCAATTCGGACTGCGCAGCCTAGCTTAGTATAGCGTATTTTATTATGCCTAAGGAACGCAACGAGACCATTCGAACTGCCGCGCGCGGCTAATAGTGTAGCGTATTTAATTTTTCCCAAGGTTCGCGTTTTATTACAACTATTAGAAGGGACGGTCAAACGAATAATTTATTTTCTGAAATATTTTTGGGGTGTCATTGACCAAATGACCCTATGGAAGAGCCGCCTCTGACCTCATTTACTTTTCTGAAATTTTGTATAATTGTTATTGTTCGCCTATTGGCTTCTCAGAAATCTGACCAGAGAAGAAAAAGCAACAACTTGCTATTATACAGAAACTGTCAGTTTTTTTTCATTTTTGAAATAATTCCTGAACAATTCTCAAAGTACCTACTGTTTCACGACAGCGGGTCACTTGTATGAATTCCCTTATAGTTAGGCAAAAAAAAACTGATTTTTAGAAAAATGTTCGCTCCTTATATTATTATGAGAGTTCATAGCTAGGGGTTGTAGGACATTTTTTTTGTATTCGGTTTTTGAATTTTGCCCCCGGACTAGTTCATATATAACCACGGACGATAACACTAGTCAACAAATACGAAAAAAAATGCGTCTGTAGCTGTACGGGGGATTTTAAAGCATACTTATTACGAATTCAACAGCTAAAATTGTTGATGCATACAATGCATCAGGTATTTTTATTTTATTCCAAAATTTTTATATAATTTTTATATACAAGTTCTAACCAAGAAAAAAGTCAAGATATTCTACGGATAACTGGTTCTATTTGCAAGAATACACATGAAAATACATTTATAGTAAGTCTTTTGTAGATGACCTTTTGCAAATGATGACTTTCGTTTATATTCCTGATCGCTTTCTCTCATAAGAAAGCAAAAATAACCATTGCACCCATCATTGCTGGATCCCATCTGCCTTGGTAGTTTGCTCCATTGTTAGTATATCTTGTGGAACTTTCTCCTTGCTCGTCACTAACCGCACCCAAATATTAGAGAAAATAAATTAAATGGAAGTGCAAGAAGTGTATTTTAAGAGACATGCGACAGCCCATTTTGCAGTAGTTTTGTTCTTTTACAAGTTTTTCGTAGTTTTCTACTTTTTTTTTGTTTGCTAAAAACTCCGAGACAATTGTTTTAAAAGACCTGCACGCAGCTAGTTTAACATACTAAATTTTTTATCAAACTTTTCATTCCTTAGTATTTTTCTAATTTATGGTCCAACAAATATTCCATCCTTAAGCCTAGCGTCACTAATATTAGCAAACCATTTTTTAAGCTATTTAAACGCATCTTAATTGAATGTAATGAAGGTAACAGAACTTATAAGGATCTTTACGTTAGCTTTGTCTGGAATAAATTGATCTCTTTGAAGTCATTCATTTACTTGGTAAGGGCTCTGCATTACTCTACTGTCCCAAAGACAAAGAAAACTGTTATACTTGGTAAATCCACTCACAGTCCGATGACGTTTAGGTCACGATATAACTGCGTATGATAGCTTATTGCATTTAAAATAAGTGACATACTTTCGTATGTTTCCTTCATGTCAACTGCATGCGCAAGAGGAATAGAGGGGTCTTTTGTTGCCATTATGAAGCAGAACTACTTTTAAACTTATTTTATGAGAATCTATTAATAAGCGCCATTCGTTCGGGTTAGGTGCAAGGCCTAATTTTTCCATAACACCATTTGTATTAATACAAACACACATTTTATTATGTTTGGTAAAAAACAAGGATAGCTCTTGGTTACGGTTCCTAAATATTGTAACTTTGGTTCCAGTGGCTAGTAAATCCCACTGTAATCTTAAACCTAATAGTTCAACATGCTCTTTGGACAGTTTGTTCAATTAAATGGGGTGCATTTTCTTCACTTTTGGGAAAATAAGAACCGCCATATTCTGATGCATTATCGGGTTCTGCTCTATCATCATACAATTCTAAATCATCCTCCCAATTTGCCGGAGGATCTGGAACCCGAATTTATTTTTTTTTAAATTCCAGCAAACATAACTTTTTGAAATAATATGATTAAAATACTTATTAATATTTGCCGAAAAATCATTACTAAATTTTACCGGTTAGGAAGTTTTTACACTAATTTTCGCATTCAGCGACCAAAAATTAACAAAACATTGCTTTTACAGCACAGTCGCAAAATGGCTGTAAACTTATGTAATCGATATCGTCGAGCGACGCTTGTACTTTGATGGGTGATTATTCGGAATGGACGTGCACTGTCATAAGACTAACGATAGGCAGTAGTTGTTTTAGCGATACTATAACGACCATGGCGGTACTACCGCGTTCGCTATAAAGGTACCGTGGAGTGCGAAATTAAGTTTCGGTATTTGGAGAAAATCGAGAGAGTCCGACTCCATGCCCTGTAATATATAGGAGAGTAGCCATTACAACAGTGGCGACTGGTGGGGTTTGAGTTTGGAGGGGCGTACCCGAACTTAATCACCAATAACAAGTACCTAAAATTGAGTGACAATATAGTTTTTTTTTGTTTTTCTGTACAGGGTATTTCACCATATTTAGACTTTATCTACTACCTTTATTATAAGAGATAAAAAAAAATGTTGAATGCAAAAGTTATAGGGATTGTCTAAAATTTACAAAAAACATAAATTTGGTATTTTTTAAAATAGGACGCAATATATATTACATTACATTTCGATAGAGAATATTTTTCTGATTTCAAAAATGTAGAATATGTTTATGTTTGGATCAGTAGTTTTTGAAATATTTACGTTTAAAAATCCCGATAATTACAGATTTGGGTTTACGAAATCACAGTTGCCATGGACAAAAAACCAAGCGGAATATTCAGACATCTTTAATATTAATTAAAACTTATTTAGACGTCAAAATGAAATAGTTTAAACTGTAAAATGGGTTATACAGAAGACGAAAAATTTGACATTGTTCGCATATTTATAAAAACAGCAAGATTGTTAGTAGAGCCGCATTTTCAAAGGAGAAAACGCACTGTTTATTTCCTTTTTTTCAGAAAATCCGGCTTTATCTGTATCAGATGCTAGTAAAAATTTTAATACATCTAGAAACGCCATATTTACAAAATCCTACATAGACATGGATATCATCCTTATAAAATGTTGCCAGTGCAAAAGTTAGCAGATATCCATAAAATTAAAAGACTATAATTACATGTTGGCCAGAAAAAATGAAGACTATGATGAAAATGTTATGTACTGACGAGGCGGTGTTTACTACAAAGGGCGTGTATAACAGAAGAAATAGTCCCATGTGGGCACCAGAAAATTCGCATGGATATATTGAAATTAAAACTTAGGGGCATTTGTCGTTAAATGTTTGGTGTGGGATTCTTATAAATCAAATAATTGGTCTAATAATTTTTAGAGATGCTTTAACACGAATCATATGAGCAGCAACCACGCAAAAGTGGACAAATCCACTTCTACTAATTTTACATAAAACAATATTCTTTGCTATAATCCTAAATTTAAAACTTTTTCTTTTAAAAAAAAAAAAAAATATAATATAATACTCTCAAAATTTGAAGATTTTTGTTAAAATATTACAAGACTTTTTACAACATTTCATATGGATTTGTTTGCTTTTGCTTGAATGACATGGATTTGTAATGTTTTGCTTGACGCATTTTTTGGATTTGTTCTGTTTTGACTGGCAAATATTAAAAAAACTATTTTAAGCAGAAACTTTTTTTATTTAATAAACTGAACAGAAATTAACTTAAAACACTTGGTTTTAGTCTTATTATTTCTGATATATTTACCAAGTTTTTCTTAAAATTTATAAGTAGGATAAATTAACTGAAAGACTTTTGTTTCTTTTTTACTATTTGGTCTATTAGCTTTTCATGATAACCGTTATTAACCGCAATATGTTTTATTATATTTAACTCTTTAATATAACTTTCATTGTTTAAAGATATGTTAATCAATCTATGAACTAAACTAATATACGCTAATATTTTATGTACAAAAGGATGACTAGAAGTATTGTGTATTGTAATATCTGTATGAGATGGCTTAAGGAAAATTTGAAATTCGTGTTTATTTTTCTTAATAGGTATATAAGTATAAGAAATTAATTTCTTTATTACTTTCTAATTCAACTCTAAAATCTATATTTATGTGTAGGCTATTTATATAGCCTAAAAATGATTTTAATTATCTGTCAGTATTAGTAAAACATGCTAATATATCATTAACATACTTATATCAATAAATTAAATTTTTACTAAGGGAATATTTATGAATTTTAGTTTTTAAACGATCCATGAATATCTCGGTTAAAATCCACTGTTAGAAAAAAAAACGCTTTTACATAGAAACATGTTGTAATCGTGTCACAAACTTACATTTTACGTATTTTTACTTTTAAAGCTGTAAAAATAAGCAAGTAATTGTAAAAATATATTTCTAGATATAAAATTACAGTTGAAATTTTCAGCATATTTACAGTAAAAATTCAAATATTGTAACCGTATGCTGTTAACAACAAAAGTAGGTAGCTGTGGTTTATTAAAAAAAAAAACACAATTAGCTTTTAAAAATATATTTTTTGATATAAAACTACAACAAAAACTGATTATAACTGAAATTATTGAAAACAAGCCTTTTTATGGAAAACGTGCAATGAAAAGTTTTAAATCTAAGCCATGCACTGCCAAACGATTAATGAATAAGGTTAATAAAAGTCTAAATGTGAGGTTGGATGTTAAAATTTCTTCTTCTTTAATTTTTCTCTTGCTTTTGACCAGCTTAATTAAAAAAAATTACGTCAATTTATGTACCAGTACAATAACTTTTTAGTAAAATTTGGATGCATAATGAATTTTCACGGATGTTTTGTAAATTTGCAAAAGTACTTATAATTAAAATGTTCTTTTACTAAGTTAAAATAACAGAACCCATTTATTATTTTTACAGTTTGTTACAATTAGATTTGTCATATGTCAGTCAGTACATATGGCAGTAAAATTCATTAAAATAAATCTTCGTTAGACACTTTTTCATTTTATCCGTTCTGATATCTAAGTCATTTTAATTTATTTTCTAATTAAAAATACTCTTTTATACTACATTCAGTCTTACATTTAGCCACTGGTACCTAAGTTACAGAAATAATGCAGGTTTTAGAGATTTCTTGTCACAAACAGCCGGAAGCAAAAGTACAAAATTAGAACCTTGTGTGAATTTACTTTATTTTTGATAGAGCAAATATAATATACTTTCATATTGTACTGTGTTATCATATGATTACTCTTTTATACATAAAATTCACTTTTAAGATATTCCAAGTAATAGGAGTTAATATTTTTAATATGCTGTAACTGGCTCAGCAATCGTATAAGACAACTAAATGAAAGTAAAATCTTAAGTGACATATGTTTCTAATCACATAATTTTATAGAACATTCAAAAATCTACCTGTATATAGTTTTCTTGAGTTAATATTCTAAGATTCCATTTGGTTTCATCAATTAGTTTAAAGGAATTCTGTTGTTTACATGTCAATTAGCTTATCACATTTTGTTTAGATAAATAAATTTAAACACAAATGTTCTTTAATATCTTGGTTCACTATTTTGCATTCATTAGTAACGTAGATATATTCATTATGGTACATATTTTCAAAACTAAAAAGATTTGCTTTGTTATTGTTTATAAGCTGTGAGACTTTTACATGGGGTGATAATAGGTCAGTTCACAATCACGTGCTTACAATCGATAGAAAAATGCAATCAAAATAAGCATGGAAATGGATGTATTGTCTCTCTTTTTCTTTCTTATTAGCCTTTGATTTAACGTATCAATAAGCTAATACTACTACATTTAGATGGTTATTCTTTGGTTGGGGAAAATACAGGGTAGCCTGGATTAGTTCAGGAGTAATAATATATTTTCATCTCGTTCCGATACTCATGGATATAAAGGCTATTTTTGTTAAAAACTGAACTGGAATTTGACAAGTTAATATTTAATTTAGTGGATTTATGTACCAACATTATTTTGTTGATATTGAGAAAAGTTCTTTTTTTTTATAAATAATGTTTTGGAATGTAGAAAAGGAGATGTAGATATATCTTGTTTGGGAATATTGTATGGTCGCAGCCATTTTGTGTACTTGAGAAGAGCTAAGTAAAATGTCTTCACAACAATCACAAACGACAGAAGTGTCAGATGTTCTGAATTTTGTTTATGATAGGAGATTAGAAGTATCCGATTTGACGAATTAAAGTTGAATATTATGGTTTAATAAATTTTGGGTTTCAACTTTACGACCTACACGGCGATTTTGTCTTAATTACTTCCACGTGCCACTAACATCGGTCATCTTAATATTGGTGCTCATCAACCAATTTTTTTATTACCCTCGTAGCAACAATGAGGTAAGAATTTTATATTATATTCTTGTATATATTGTGTGCAGTTTTGCCTGTCTGGAATGATATTCCAAACTTTGTTGTGGAAATTTCTCTACATGGGGCAATACTTGTTTCAGGGGTTTTGTATAAGGTTGAACCTTAGAAGTTCATTTGGGATTGTTTTTTTGGAATTTTAAAGACTAGCCACTAGCAGAGTTTTGGCATGGTTTCCTAACGGCTAGTTATTTATGGAATTTTGAATTTTTCTTTTGATGAAATGGACATGATGTCTTGGATACGGTCTAGGTAGCTGGGCTTAGGACATAGTGATCACTGATCAGCACTTGGTTGTTGCTTGTCTTACCATCATTTACCGTGTGCACTAGAGTTAGGATAGGTTAGGTTAAAAGTGAGTTGATCAAACCGACTCTCTACTGCGACTTTATGGTCTATTGTAGCTCACACCTATGTTTACACTTCCCCAAGCAACGCTAAATCCTCAATGAGTCTTATTATTGCTTTTGGGGAGGTATTCTTCAAGTCCTCGGGCAGCAGGATATCTTTACCGAAAATAAGGAACCTGATCCTGACAGCCGCCGGGCATTCATATAGCACATGGCTGGCTGTCTCGTCATTCTCTATATATAGGCGGCACTCGGATTCGTCTTCAAGCCCCATCCTGTGCATGTAATATCTTAGACCACAATGACCAGTGTATAGGCCTACTATTGTTTTGAGCTTAATTGTGTTCATATTTAACAGACTTTATGTTATCCTCTTCTTCATAGGAAGGGGGATGAATGCCTTTGCAAGGGACAAGCCTGGCAGTCCAAGCCAATAGAGATTAGCTTTTTCCTCAACCAAGTCCAAAATTCCGCGCTTGGCCGCTTCGTGGGCTACTCCTAAAGCTGGCCCAGGTCCCACGAATTTTGTCTCTGCTTCTTTCTTTGCTAGAAGGTCCGCAGACTCATTTCCCTCCAAACCTGCATGTCCTGGTATCCAGATAGGAGCGATTTTATTGTCTCTCCAGGCCAACAAGTGCCTTTTGGCAGTTCCAGACTGTTTTGGATGTACAATGACCCGCTTCAAGTGCTTTAAGGGCCGTGTAAACGTAATTATTTGATTTAACTTTAATCAAACTTTAATCATTTAAAGGAGGGAACTTATTAGGATTTTAAATTTAATATTTGATCGAATTCCTATTTACATCTTGTAATCTAATTGTTATTATTCTAGGTTGGTATAGATAAAGAATAATATTCTGGGTTTTGTATTTACGTACCCCAAGTCAAATAATTTATTTATGATTTCAATTATTGTAATTATAAATAAATCTAAACTATATTAGGGACAACTTAATTCCTTCACTTCTCGTTGGGATGCTATTAAGCTCCCTGGTGGATGGAATTGAGTTAACAATAATTTTTTTCCTTCAGTACAATTTCTTTTCTTTTTATTTTTTTTCTTGGGGATAAGTAACACCAAATATTGTGAATTAGAACAATACATGTAATTTGTGTCCAACGTGTTGGTTTTCAATTGACCAACCTTAGTATTTACCTATTGATAGTGGTTAGATTGAATACAACTATTTTTTCCAAGTTTTATTTATTCTAAATTAAAACTAGATTTCGGTATACTCGGGAATACGTTTTGAACATCAAAGGATATCAGTTTGGCGATAGGAAAAGGAATAGTTAAATTATTGATTTTACTTGTTGATTGAAAACTATTTTTTATACTGTAATTAAAATTGAAACATTCTATTAAAATATTTATTAACTTATTATAAAGAACTAGGAAGAATATAGGATACAACTTAATAAAAGTATATAATTTAGAGTTTACTGTTATTGACAGACAATTAAAATAATTTTTTGATTATATAAATAACCTACACATAAATATAGATTTTACAGCTGAAATAGAAAATAATAAAGAAACTAATTTCTTAGACATCTCATACATACATTATAATACTTCGATACTTCTAATCACCTCTTGCACATAAAATGTCAGTGTATAATAGTCTGGTTCAGAGATTGATTAATATACCTCTAAGCAATGAAAGTAATACTAAAGAGTTAAATATACCAAAACAAATAGAGGTTAATAAAATTATCATGAAAATCACATAGACAAAATAGTGCAAAATAAACAATAGAAAAAAGCATTACAATTAGTTTATCCTACTAATATGTTCAAAGAAAATTTTCATACTTTCACTTATACAGAAAAAATCAATCAATGTTGCTGAGTTTTTTAAAAATTAAGGTGTAACTGTTGCTTTCAGAACTATCAACAGCCTTGGTAGATATACCAAAAATAATTAGACGAAAACCAAAAAAATAGAATAAATGCAGTGTTTATAAGTTAAATTGTGGTATTTGTTCCAAATCGCATATTGGACAAACAGACAGAACATTAAACAAATAATTAATGAGCATAAATTTAGTTACAGGAAACATAAAAATAGTTCCAATTACTCTAAACATTGAGTTCAGGAAAACCATACTTTCGATGAGAACTTTGATTACATTACATTACATTACGACATGTAGAACGAAAAAGCAAAAAAGCTATTATTAGAAGGTATGGAAATAAAAAAACTTAAAAATAACAACACATGATTAAACGATCAATTGGACCTAAATAGTTCACCATTATTAAATCTTTATTAGGCTATAACGGGAAATCCAGAACACTTTACCTGTATAATATCTGCAAAACGGGTTCAGGTATTTAAAACTTATAGTTTGTTTCACACTTTTATTTAAGATCCAACATCTGATGAAGACACACTGTTGGCGAAACAATTGTCATGTGTTTTATTTTTTGTAAAATAAATTAGGATGAAATTTTAAATTGTTTTCGTTTACTAATTTAAAATGGATTTCCATCAAGTAATAGTTAGTTCTTTTTTATATATATATATATATATATATATATATATATATATATATATATATATATATATATATATATATATATATATATATATATATATATAATTACTCTCTTCGTTTTATTTATATTCGAAATGAGTAAAAATTTAATTAACATTATACTTTTCATTTTTATTACGTGCACTAAGGATACCTAATGAACGATTACATTTATATTTAGTCGTTAAACATAAAAATATTCCAATACTTAAAAAATAAACATGGCATTGCATTGATATAATACAGTAAATATTCTAGGGATCTCAAATATTCCGTTTTCATCTATTGTATTCTAATATTCTTTACCCTCATCCCTTTATAGCGCTTGGGGTCATGTATGTACATCATTTTACTTTTTTTGTTGCGGAAAAATAACGAACGGTCTGCAATTTTTGAAGGGTAAACATTGAAATATTTTTGAAGCTTTCCCCTTATTTAAACTTGTTTTATTTAGCGTTATATAGAAATAATTTTATTGATACAATCAAATAATTATAAATTAATTTTTTTCACGATTTGGGTTTTGAAATGAAACAATATTTTACGAATTTGAGGTTTACCCTTTTGCAAAGTTTTGTATAGTTTAATTTTTTATATACGCATTATATTTGTAAATTCTAAACATATGTTATAAACGAACCCTAGTTTAAGCTAACTGATCCTATTGTCAGTGGTACCAAATATTGTACAAACTCAAACCAACATCGTCCCATTTTAGTGATATCTTAATGAAACTAATGTAACTCATTTAGAATTTGAACTTCAATACGTGTTAAAAATAAAAAGAATTTAGAATAATATAATAATAGGATTAAAAGAGAGTTTTGTGACTATTTTGCAATTAAAACAGACATTTTATAAACATTTTAGATCTTTAGAAGATTATTTATATTCTGGAATAATTTTTAATTTTTGGACTGGACCAGAAGCAAGTCACATAATACACATACATATATTATAATACTTAAAAACCTAAAACAATTTTTGTTGCTTGTTACGTTTAGTCTGATTTATAATACTATAACCTAATAGCGATGTCAGATTTGACGTCCAGTCAGGAACGCCGCGCCGTAAGGATAGAAAATTTGGCACGGTCACCAATGGTTATGATACTGGTGGGTTTGAATATGTACAAGTTCTAACGAATTGCTTATCAGTATACGATGGCGCAATTGATTAGAGCGATGGACTAATAATCCAGAGGTGCGGGTTCGATCCTTGCTCGTACGATAACTTTGGTGTTGATTATAAATATTTTTAAAACTACAAACTTAATCAAAAAAACAGTAACTCTGTCTTAAGTTTTGAACTCTGTGACAGGTTGTCTTCTGCGGTGTATGCTATATGAGACCTGAAGGGAGTAGTATCCGAACCCGTGGTTTTGCAGTTTACCATTCTTTTATGGAATCTAAAATTTGCTAGCATGGGGGCACGATCCTAATGTTCCTAGAGTGCTTGGGCCGTAGAGAAAGGCTGTACGGGTGACTGGTGGGTTGAGTTATAAAGCTGACTCTGGACATATGTATATGAAACTAAAAATCCTCCCTGTACCTTGCATATATATTACAAGTTGCCTTACATACATAAGAGAACAGTGTCTTGATTACAATATACATCAATCAGTTCACAACTATTTCACTAGAAATAGGGAGACTATTTACATTGATAAAATTAAATGTGGATTTTTTTTGCTCCTTAATTGTACAATGCTCTGCCAACCACTGTGAAGTTCCTCCTTCTAAACGTTTTAAAAAGATCATGAAAAATTACCTAACTGAAAAATGTTCTTATTCACTTGAAGAATTTAACAACAACAATTTCAGTGATCTAATTCTATAAAAATACTCAACATTAGTCATTAGTATTTAACTGTCCAAATAATTAGGTTTATTTTGTGTGTTCTATTAAATAATAACAATAATTAATATAATTAACAGTTAAACACAAACTATTATCATATGTAATCACTTAGGTACAATAACATTTAATTAACTTTATAATATAATACTCAATTGTCATTAGTCATTAGTATTCAACTGTTCTAATATTAACTTCTATTTTCTTACATTCTATACAAACTATTGACGTATATAAACACTGATGTGTAATAACGTTAATAAACCTGTTGTTATAGTAAATTTACCAAAATTGGCTTTGTATTAAGAGTTATAACTTCATTAGAGCTTTTTGTCGTAGTAAACTTATCAGAAACGGTTTTAAGTTTATTTGCTTCTATTTATATGTGTCCTGTTTGACATTTCTTCAATTGAATACTTAAATTATTCTTTTGTTTCTTATCGATGAAGAATTTAGCAAACTGCCTTTATTTAGATTTTAAAGATAATATTACATTAGATAATAATAATGTTGTTAATCGATAACTTTACGATAAATGAAATATAAATAGAAAAAACTGGGAAAAAAACGTAGAAAAAAGTATAATATAGAATGTCAGTTTTGCGGTCTTGAGGAGTGGTTAGATTCCCTTTTTTCGAACCCAGTCAGTGACTTAGTTCTTAATATTCACTTTAACATTTTAGCATTAATTTTTTTTACAGAAAAATTGGAAGTTTTAATTGAAGGCTGTAGGGAATTGTTTTTTTTTCGTTCTTCTCCCTCATAAAAGGCAAGTATTATAATCGTGAAAAAATCACCCTCCGAGATTTTTTCAGATCTTTACGTTTCAGGACCCCTAGATGATTAGAAACATGTTTTCTCGATTCTGTCGGTCTGTCTGCGTGTCGGGCTGTCGGCCGGTCTGTTAGCAGCGTAGCTAAAAACTACTTACCCGATTGACTTCAAATTTTGGTCAAAAATCAAGAGACATATGGGGATGACCTGGTAACATTTTGGTAAAAAACGAAAAACGAAATTTATCTCAAATTTTTCACAAAATGTAGTATTATGTCGGAATTAACTGGTAAAATTGTGATGCCAATCCAAGATGGTACAAAATGGCGGCTTAATAAAATATTTTAAAATTCAGCCTGAAAAAACTAGTTAAGTAGTAAAAGTGTGGTAGTAATTCAAGATTGCGGAACATAATGGCGGCCAAATAAAATTTTTGTAATCTGAAAAAATCACCCTCTTAGGTTTTACTTTACGTTTACTTCGCGTTTTGGCGTCCCTAAATGCCAAAAATATGTTTTATCAAGTCCGTCGGTCCGTCTGTCGGTTTGCCAGTCTGGCTGTCAGTTCGCGGCATAGCTTAAAAACTGCTCATCAGATTGACTTCAAATTTTAGTCAAAAATTAGGGCTCAGGTGGGGATGACGTGGTAATATTTTGGTTAAAATCGAGTATGCCGGAACAAAATGTGGGCCTATTGAAACGTTAAAGAAATCATTACTTTGTACAAAAATCAAGTATTATGTAGGAATCAACTGGTAAAATTTCAGAATCCAAGATGGCGGAACAAAAAGGCGGTTCAATAAAATATTTAAACATTCAGCCTAAAAAACTACTTAGCGAACTGATTTCAAATTGTGTGCCATAGCTAATTGTAGTATAGAGATGAACTAGTGAAACTGTGGTATTAATTAAAAATGGCGGAACAAAATAGCGGCCAAATAGAATTTTTGTAATCTGAAAGAATCACCCTAGCAGATTTTACAAATCTTCGCGTTTTAGCGTCCCTAGATGACAAAAAATACGTTTTATCTATTTCGTCGGTCCACCTGTCCGTTTGTCTGTCTATCTGTCAGTTCGCGTTATAGCTTAAAAACTACTCATCAGATTGACTTCAAATTTTGGACAAAAATTAAGGATCATATGGGGATGACCTGGTAATATTTTGAAAAATATCCAATATGCCGGAACAAAATGGTGGGCTAGTCAAACGTTAAAAAATTGCTACTAAAAAAACTGTTTAACCAACTTACGTCTAATTTTGCAAAAAAATCAAGTTTTACATAAGAAGGAACGGGTAACATTTTGATAAGAGTATGGGATATAAGAAACAACTGGTAATATTTTGGTATGAATATAAGATAGTAAAACAAAATGGCGGCCTAATAAATCTGTCTGAAAAAAAACTACTTATTAGACTAATTACAAATTTTGTGCAAGCATTAAGTGTGATATAGAGATAAGCTGGTAAAGTTGGTAAAAATGGCGGCCAAATAACATGTTAAAAATTTAACGTAAAAAAACCTTCTGGTTCTGTAAATTTTAGAGAAAAATTAAATATGATATAAGGATAAACTTGTGTGAATTCAACATCACGTAACAAAATCGCGGTGCATGTCAATGTAAAAATTACTTATTGAATTCATTTTAAATGATGCCTAAAATCAAGTGGGGCATAGGTAGAAAGTGGTAAAATATTGATAGAGATCCAATATATTGGAACAGAATACCGTCCAATAAAAATGTTTGAAAAGACAGTATATATGTGTTCCTAAATAACTATGTACTGAACTAAATTGGTTCATACTTTACGATTCCTAATAAAAGAAAATATACATAATGAGGAAAGTTTCAGGTAAAAGAAATTTAACGATTTTTTGTGTTTATTCGCACATATTGTTTAATCGGGTTGGCCGATTTTGATGAGTTAAACGTCAAGTTGTAGAGGATATTTTTCTGGTGGTTCCATATATTTTGATTTGAAATCCGTTCACCTGTTTTTTTGTAATAATATTGTTAAAAAAACACAAACATAACTGCTATAAAGGCAGCCATTTTTATAATTAAATTTACATTTTTTTCTAAAATACCCTATTCAACTAAAGCATCCATGTGTGTTATAGATATACTACTAAAAGGTATCTCTTTTGCTATCCGTGATGTAATTTTATTAATTTGAGAGTCTTGAGTTTAAATTTTCAAATTAATAAATTAGTACTTGGTGAGTACGAGTTAAATTAGGTTTAGATACATATATATCATTATCACAATAGTTAATGAAAACTAAAATATCTCGGAAGTATTAAATATGTTTAACTGAAATCGTAGCCGTCAAAAATAATCTACTTTTATATATTATAAAATCTAATTTTAATAGCGTCGTTTACTTCTCTATTCGTCACTTTTTGTATTATGTTACATGTATATTCTGTAAAAAAAAACAGAACCGACTAAAATCACTAAAAAGTAAAAAATAATATTTTATTTATTCTTTAAATATAGACATTTTGAAGTCGGCGACCAAATAATTACCAATCTATAATAATATATAACAAAAATATATATACACGTATTACCTATACCCACCAGTCAGGGCCGTTCCTAGCCCCTCGACCCCTTTTATAACAAAAAAAAAAAACAATATTTATTGAACAAAAAAATATATTTAAGTTCCTACGTATACATTAACAAGTAACATTGTATCATAACATAAGGTAATAATCTATTAAACGAAACAATAAACAACATAAAACAAAATACAAATGTTTAAACTATTAATTATTTAAATATCAAATAATATAAAAGCCAAACAAACAAAAATTGGTATCTTTTATATTGTATCTAAGTATAAAACTAAGCAAGTCCCAATAAAAAAACAACCTCTTCATTTCAAAAATATTTTCTGGCTTTTGTACTTGCGAACTCGTCTATTATTTTATTAAGGTCTAAATTTTCACAAATTTCATTTTCAATGGCAATTTTACCTAAATTTGTAAGCCTTTCCTGTGACATAGAAGATCTTAAATAGTTTTTTATTATTTTTAATTTTGAGAATGACCGTTCACCAGATGCAACCGTTACTGGTATTGTTAAAAAAATTCTCAAGCTTATACATAAATTAGGAAAAGATGAGACCAAATTATTACTATAAATAAATTTTAGAATCTCAATAGGTTTAATTTGATCTGTTAGAGATTTAAATGTAACAATTTCTTCAAATAGTTCTACGCCACTTATATCCCTCGATTCGTCTTCGGTTAATGCGATTTCAAGTTCAACGCATTTTTGTTTTAAATCATCCGATGTCACATCACGAAACCATGTTAAAAAGTTAAAAATATTACTGCAATACGAAAGAAAATTAAACCTTTCTTCTACTGATATTCTAGCTCGGTCAATAACAGTATAATAAAAATTTATTTTAAATTTCTCTCGTTCGTTAGTTAATACATTGTACTTTCATAACTAAATTGGGATTTTTTCCGCCTTATACGAACTTCTGGAAAATCTGGTTCCACATCAATTTCATTTGCTAAATTGGATGAAATTTCTATGTAAGTGTTAAAACTTTGGTCCGATCACATTTCGTTAATAAAGTTAAGTACATGTTTTAATGATGTGACACACTGAGTCAGATCAATATTAATTTTTTGTAATAATTTACTGACTACGTCAATTTTAACTAATAACTCGTACCATATGACTAAGCTACAGATAAAAGTAAATGATTTTATTTTTTCTAATAATGAATTGGCACTTAGTTTTGTTTTTGAGTCTCTTGTAAGCTCAACCAAAGCTTTACAAATATTTCCTAGTTGATTCCGAAGTGGTCTAAGCGCTTTAACTCTGCTTTCCCATCGGGTGTCACTTACCGATGTAAGATTTAAATTACTAACATTTTTTTTTAAAACATCCCAACTAAAAGGAGAAGAAGAAAAGAATACACACAGTTCCTGCACGATGTTAAAAAAATTTATTGTTTCGTGGGAGATTTTAGCGGAATCGTTTATTACTAGATTTAGTGTGTGAGCGGTGCGAGAAACAAATATAGCCCTGGAATTAACATTTTTTACCCTTTGTTGAAGTCCGATATGTTTTCCGGACATATTGGCCTCATTATCATAGCCCTGACCTCTTATATCCCTAATATCTAATTCAAACTTAGGCAAAATATCATTAACCAATAGGTTAAAAATCCCTTCCCCAGTTGTATATAAAATAGGAAAAAAACCCAAAAAACACTCTTTTATGACAACATTTTCTTCGTTACAGTCTACATATCTGACTACAAATGTAATTTGCTCTGTATGACTTGCATCTGGAGTAGAATCTAAAATTATGGAAAAATATTTGGATTTTTTTAAGAGTGTCGTAAAATGATGGCAAATATTTTTTGCTAGCAAAGTAATTATTTCGTTTTGAAAATGAATTCCCAAATAGTGAGTTATTTTACTTTTTGATTCTTGGGTCTTTGTAATTTTTTTTAGATGATCGGATAACACTGGGTCAAATGTTGCCACCATTTCAACAGCTTTTAAAAAATTGCCATTATTTTGTTCGTATAAGACGGAACTTTTTCCACGAAATGCCAATGATTGTCCAGCTAAAAATTGAATAATTGCAATAACTCTTTTTAAGATAGAGCGCCAGCGTTCCCTTTCAAGTTCAAAATAATTTTGCGGTTCTTTGTCAATAGTTAATTTTTTATTTAATGACATTTTTAATTCAACCCATTTTTGATTAGCTTGCAAGTGATGTACAGAAGATTCATGCTTGGATAAAATATGTGAAAGATGTCGCCAATCAGAATACCCCATTTTGCTATTTAACTTAAACACTTCCTTACAAAATATTTTACAACAAAGACAAAAAATGCTATTTGCGCTACAAGAGTATACCAACCAAGCTCTTTTAATTTTTTCACCATTTGGCAAAATTCGAAAATATTGAGTTGAAGAAAATTTCCTTCCCGATTCATCAGAAGGAAATTTTTTTTCTATATGCTGAAAATCGTTTTGTACTATTTGCTCAATAACTTGATTTTGTAAAATATCCGGCCAGGTGAATGGGTCGCTGACATCAAAATCATCATTAGTTTCAGGGATAACTTCGTTTAAGTTAGGATTATTTGATTGAGTATTTGATTCAGGGTGTTTTTTTTCTTCAGGGTCGCTTACTTTATGTGCATCCTTTACATTTTCATCCTCAATTGTATCTGTACCCTGTGACGATGTTGATGGAACTAAATATTTTTGCAAAGATCCACTTAATTTTTTTTTTGTTTTCTTCCTTTTCTAATTTTCTTTTTTTATATTGAGCTCCAGATAAACGTTTTGTTTTTCTATCGGACATCTGGAAATAAAATTGAAAGGTAATTAAAGTTAGAAAATTTAGTTTATGTAATAGTTCTGAATCTGCGAAGATATAACTTTATAGTATCCCCAATTAAGTTCGCAACAAATGGAATTTTTTATAAATAATAAGGAAAATTGTAATCTAGCATCAGATTTTGTTTTTAAAATGACCCAAAAATAAATATAATTATTATATTTTTATTAGATATGTAAATTAGTAAAACTACTTTATACATTTTTTAAAACTTGAAATATAGAAAATTAATCTAGACATAAAATTAACAATAAACCACTTTTTGATCTCAAGCTAAAAAAAATTTTTTTTCACATGTTTAATATTAAATCCAAAACGTAAGATGCGGATTTGGATGGTAATATTAAGTAAAGTAATATCTATCCGAAGAACTTACCTTTTTAAATTACGAAAATTTGTTTCTTTTGAAATTTCACTTTTGCAAAATGTAGAAAAAAATAACTAAACAACAAACACTTTATATCACTGTTAAACTCTCGCTAGTTAATCGAATACTAAAAAGAAAAACAAAACATTTAAAAACTGCCCCATTCTACAGTATATAGAGCGATATAAAACTATATACTGTACACATACCAATTATGAAGTATAAACAAACATTTTTGCATTGAAAGGCGGCCGCCCTTATCTATCATTTTTATTGCTTTTCCAAGGAACGCTGCTATAAATAGTTCTATTGTAATTTCGGCAACTCATGCACAGCAAAAAAAGAAATGACCGGTAATAAATTTCTTATGAATGTTTTATCTTAAAAGCCTAACAAAATGTAATTTAATTTTTCTTTATTTTGAAAACAAAAATATAGGTGTATTTTTTTAATCAAATGGCTAATTTTGTGTTTTTGGCGGGCGGCCTGTGGCCGCCCCAATAATTTGGCCGCCTTTGTGCCGGCACATCGTGCACACCCCTAAAAACGGCCCTGCCACTAGTACCCTTAAACTTGCTAATCTAATACAGATTTTAATATGTTATTCAGAGAGGGTCACGTCACTATTTTGAAGTCGAAGTACCGAGTAAATTTGGTCGCTGCTGGGATTGGAGTTGTTTTATAGATTACATTTAGTTTTCCTAGGGGTATCTATAAATAAAATCTTCATGCACTAACCTAACCAACAATTGCAGGGCCCCCAAAATATTTCTGCGCATATCTCGAAATGCGAATTCGTTATTGGTCTGTTTGGACATTCATAAATGTCCTGTAGGAAGTCAGTATTGCCATTTGACTTTAGGCTCAGCGATTGGATGGAAATAGAAGTTTGTACTTACGCAGTTCCACAAAAGGGCCCTGAGAGCAAGTGACTCGGGCATCAGTTTTAAAAGATATAAGGCTAGCTATATATTTGGTTTATGTGTAATGTAATATAAAATACATCGACCTTATTTTGTAACGTTGGGTGAGGCTGAAAATGATGATGAAAATAATTTCATTTTTCAGTGGCCAATATTTCTTTAATTCATTTGACACGCTACTTTTATGTTTTGACCAACCGTTTAATACATACGATTTTAATTGTTAAAGAACACTATCGTTATCAATGGCGGTTTGCAGTCTTTTCTCGTTTTCGGATCTAGTTGCTATAATCGAATATATTCTTAAATTAGTATCCAAATATTCGGTATTTATTGAATCTTTAAGCAGTTTACAACTTAACTTCTTTCCCGGTACAAAACTCAATATAAAATTATACCCCAAAAGACGTATTGCAAGTCGCTGTATTCGCGGGATCATTTCATCTAAAGGGTTCTTTAAAAGTCCAATTAGCGGCCTATGATCGGTTTCTACTTTGAATGTTTTAAGTCCATATAGATAATATTTGAAACGTTCACATCCAAACACTAGAGCTAAAAGTTCCTTGTCAATATGATTGTAGTGCTGCTGAGTGGTTGTCAAAGAAATGCTTGCAAACTCAACTGGTTTATTTTCTTGCAGAATAGCAATACCTAGCCCGTACGGGCTAGCGTCCACTGAAGGAGTTACCTCTTTGTTGGGGTCAAAGTAAGACAAAATAGTAGCTTTAGATACCAAGTCCTTAAGATTATTAAAACAATCATTTTTATGTGAAGTCCTCTGCCAATCATTTTTTTCCGTTAACAGGTTTCTCAGAATACCCGTCTCATTTGACAAATTTGGCAAAAATTTAGAGAAATAGACAATCATTCCAAGGAATAGCTGATGGTCTTATTTGGAGTTTGGTGGATGCATTTCACGAATTGAAAGTGTTTTGCTTTCATCTGGAGATACTCCACGGTCACTAATAATATGTCCCAAAAATCGTACTTTATTCGTACAGTAGACAGACTTTTCGCGGTTTAAGGTTAGTCCACTACTGTTGATTCTTTGAAGCACGGTAACGGTTTTCTTCTAGCTCCACTAATACTCGGAACGGCATCACTTTGCAAAGTTATTAAAAATTGTATTTTACCCACAGCAATAAAAACACTTTTGAAATTTTTAAGTATTTTCAAAACACTCGGGGTTATAATCTTATTAATTAAGCATATGTCACTGTTGTTTTTAGATATTTTGATAAGGATAACGTTTAAATCATAATGGGCATTTAAACCTAATATTGAGCATGGAGAGCCCGATTCTAAAGCGTAAAATGACAAATATTTTAATGCGTTTTTGAAATTGTATTTTAAAGTTATCTGTCCAATAACACTAATTTCGTGACCTGAATAAGAAGACAGAACAGTTAAGATATTAGAAAGTTTATTTTGTGGTATATTAAACTTTTGAAAGTCTAAAAAATTTAAAGTGTTAACCTGACTACCAGTGTAAATTTTGAAGTTAATATTTGCCTCATAGTAGTCACTAGATACCCTAATAATGTCGAACCACTCAATTGCATTTAATTCATTGGTCGAGATTGTCCAAACAATAAAATTAGGGTCTATGTTTTTTTCATCATTATAATCTTCACTACAGTCTTCAGTAAAACCTACAGCTTCATAAAACTGTTCGACAATTTCATTAATATTACTTCGATTCCGACAGAATCTGCGATAATGTTCTTTTTTGTCCACATGAGTTGTAAAAACGACTAGAAGCTGGGCACTTACTTCGAGGATGCTGCAAACCACATGAAAAACAGCTGTTACCTTGAAGTTGTCGACCACTACCTAGACCACCACCATACATTGGCCCATGAACAAGTCCTCTTGATACACTAAACTGTCCTTGAACAAAACCACTAGGATCGGCACGTCTTTCACCAGACCCTGTATGTGAAAAGTGATCTCTGAAGCTACGTCCAGCAATATTTTGTACTCCGAGGTGTCCTTTCTATTTGTTTATAGCATCAACTGTGGCCGTATCTTTGCAAATGTCTTTTTGGGTAGCCACACTAGCTTCCATTGCACGGCAAATAGAAATGGCTTCACTCAGTTCCAAATTTGGGTACTGTAAAAGTTCTTCTTAAGTACGTGAATCTCTAACTGCCAGTACTAGTCTACCACGAATGAGAAAATCTTTTTCTTTAAATTCGCAAGTTGAGGCAAGTTGTCGTAAAGCTGTTAAGAATTGATCAATTGTTTCACCCTGTAGTTGTTCTCTCTTAAAAAACTTGAAATGCTTAAATACTAAGTTTTTTATGGGTTGACAATATTTATCGAATTTATTCAAGACAACTGAAAACTTTTTTTCGTCCTCATCTTTTCCATACTCGAATGTATTGTATATCCTCAGGCCTTCATCGCCAAGCAAATTTAAAAGAACTGCAATTTTTATATTATCCTTTTTGTCGCCTTTTGAACTGGCCAGCAAATATAATTCAAACTTTTGCTTCCAAAGTTTCGAATCTTCTCCGATATCCCCATGAAAATTAAAATTTTCGGGGGCCTTTGCTTGATCACCTATCGTAAAATATAGTTGTTCGGGGAAAAAAAATAAAACCCCGCACTAATCAGATATCCTGATAGCACTAGTAAGATGTTCTGACCACGCCACTGGTTTTTCGCGTAGACTCGTAGATTAGATTTGGTACCGTACCGTACAACCTTAGAGTAAGAATTAAAGTAGAGATCACAACTCATTCATAAATCACGTTAGGGATATGCGCCAACATGTTTCCCCTATTTTTTACATTCTATCGACCAATGTTTACGACAAAACAAGAAGTGGGGATGGCCCATGCCCAAGCCGTGGCCATTTGTTGACGAATGCCAGTGACGGCGTGAGTTTTCACTTCCCGCATCAGGAAATATCATTAATAGTGAAAATAATTATAATTCCGGCTTTTTACAGATCCTCATGTTTTTCCATTAACTCTAATTAACTTTAATTTTATTTAATTTTCCACAAAAATTACATCTGATATAAAAAAAAAACTGGTAAAATATTGGTATGAATTCAATATGGCGAAACAAAATGACGACCTGTTAAAATATTTCATGTACGAAAATGAAGAAATGGGCCATGCTTCATTATCGTCGACAAAAAGAAGGATTCTTACCTATTCCTTAACGAGGAAAATAAATATTTTTACAAATTTCAAACAAATAATCGTTCAATACTTCACTATCTAAAATCAAATCATTTAGTTAGGTAAGTTTAAAAGGAAATTAGTTATTTAAATATAATTAAACTTTTGTTTTTAGTTATGTTTGCCTTATGTCACTATCATTTCGTAATTGTGACATTTAGAAAAATTATTTGTTCAGTTGTAGAAAATGTCATCTTAAACCTGTAACTGTCAAGTTAGACCTTGTCTAAAGCTAAAGCTCTTTAGTGAATACGGGTGTTAGAGTTTTAAACTAAAATCAATGCTTTTAACACGCTTTTATTGGCTTCCTATCCATCTGAGTGTATGTTTGTATGTCTAGTTCAAATCTTGTAATAGATTTTTCAGCACTTCCATTACCGATTATTTTCAAATTTGACATGCATACACTTTCGGATTAGAAATCCAAAATGGCAACGAATTTTGTTACTTGTGTAGCTAAAACTGAAAATCGGTGCATAGGAAAATTTAAAAGTGTCAGTATTTAAAAATTCAAAATAGCGGTGTCAAAATGACAATGTCAACAGGTCGGACGGATGATTTTAACATTTTTGGGGATTATTTAAGAACGCACAACAGGAATCAAAATGGTGGCGCCAATATAGCGAACGAATTTTGTCATTTGTACAGATTCGGCTGAAATATCAGTATCTAGAAATATTTAAGAATAAAAGTTATAAAATTTTAGTCAATATTTGAGAATTAAAAATGGCGGCACCACCATCGCAGACTAATTTTAAAATTTTTGCAGATTTGATTAAAATTCGGCATTTGGAGGTATTTAAGACTGCACATCATGAATTTTTGTCAACATTTTAGAAATTCAAGATTGTAATGCTAACATGGCAGCGGAATTTTAACATTTGTGTAGATTTGGCTGAAAGAAAGTAGGCATCTGGGGGTATTTGAAAATACATATCATACATTTTTAGTAAATATTTAAAAAATGAGAGTAGGAATGCCTAGAATGCGAGCGAATTTTAATATTTATACAAATTTGATTAAAAATCGATACTAAGTGAGTAATTCATACATTTAGTAATAAATATTTAAAATGGGGATGTCATCAATCAATCAATCAATCCGATAAGTACTTTTTTCAGATATTTTTAATAATATTTTTAATTGTCGCGGACAGATATACATATTAACCGACGGAACTGCGAAAACTGTTTTTTTGCAACTAGAATACTTTCCCGTTGCGAGGAAAGTAAGAAAAAGCGAGCGCTATAAGATAAAAATAAAATAGCTAATTGTCATATTGTTATTCCATGATAATAGCTAAATTTAAAAAATAAAAGATGTTTTTTAATTTTCAATATCCTAAATCTTAAATTCTAACCAGTTTAGAACATGTTTACAAACACATTTTTACTTTTAATTACCCAAAGAATCACCATTTAAATTTCTTTACCTCACAACTCAAGTGAAAATTAAAAAAAGGTCCGAAATCATTCGAAACTTTATTATTTCACCAGATTTCATCCAAAATCTAGTGAATTTCGAAATCGCAGTACGTTTTTTTGAGCGTGAGACGCCCTTTGACTTTTTTAATACTCTGGTAGGAAAAACTATTGTAATCGTCAAAATAATCACCTCAGAGTTTTTCTTGTATCATTATGTTTCTAAGGATTCTCACATGAGCTGCGACGAAATAAACCTTCTATTGTACTGAACCGGATAGACAGAACAAGTCCCCTGAAAAAGGAAATCTACTTAATGATTAAAAGACAATTCCAAACTTAAACGGCCATTTTTTTACAAACTCACATTGCGGCATCACAGTTAGGGCAACTAAAGCTCCTAGTTTCGCAATGTCCAAGATAAAGTAAATAAAACTTATTTATTAAATATATAAAAAATCAATGTTCTTCTAATGCCACCTTTAGACGCTGCTTCTTGAAGTACGGCAACGTATAATTAGAATTTGAACCGTATTAACAATTACAAAATAATACATTAAGATACATGCAGTAGTCAAGCTTAGTATTTTTTCTCAGCAAATTAATTTCTATAAAGTTAAAGTTTGTTGTTGTTCCACGACCCGCTTATGGCCACGCCGGTCACGTGACCCTGTAACAATCTTTACTGTAGCCTATTATACTTTTTTACTATAAGGATCTCTTATCAAGTGAAAGTGGGATGGTCTAATACGTGGGCTTGTTGTCCGGGGTTGCCATATCTAACTAAAACTCTTGTTACTGGTGTAATCTGATCTAAGGCTTTCAGTATTTTTACTTGTATTTTACTATTTTACAATAAAAGTAGTTTATACTGCTTAGAAACTAATACTGGAAAAACATTACTATTTTTTGTATGAAAATTTTATTGCATCATGTTTAAAGATATTCACCGTAATATAAATTGGTATAAACATTGGAGTTCCTGGCTAGGCTTGGCATCGTCGTACGATCGACTTTATACTGTGAGGTAATCTTGGCAATGGCTAAATATGTAAATAATGAATTCTATTTTTATTCTTACTCTAAGCGTACAACTCAATTATTATTGAAAGCCGATCCAAAAATCCGGCTCAAAAACTGGAATTCCTAACGACCGGTCACCGCCGAATAACCTGAACACGCATTACCTCTGTCACTATGTTATGTTTCTCAATAAGTCACACTCATGCTCTCGTTTAGGTTACACTTTATTATTAATCTTTGATTGATAGTTTTTATTTATTAGACTACATATATAACAAAGGATATATGAATTTGTTAAAATTATAAGAGCTAGTCCCAAAATTTTATGGACCGATGAGGCGATATTTACCACTGCCGGTATTTATAATCAGAAAAACTGCCTTATTTGGACAGGTGAAAATCCACAAGCTGTCGAGCCAATCAAGGACGATTTTGCAAACAAGTTTGATGCGGCATTTTGAGACATAAGGTTTTAGGTCTGGATTTTAGCCGTGGCACCTGAAATGGGTTAAGATATCTAACACTTTCGGAAAATCAAATTGAGCATTTTATCGATGAACTACCACTTCAAACATAACAAATTATAATTTGGCAACAAGACAGGGCACTATCTCATAATATTGTGATAGTAAAAGACTTTCTTCAAAATAATTATCAGGTGTGTATGGGGAGATATAGAACAATAAGCTGGCCCGTCGTGTGAATAGCACAGATCCAACGCCCATGGATACCTTCCTTTAGGGCTATTTGAAAGATACATTTTATAGGGAAAGAAATAATAATACTGAGAGAAAAATTGTTGAAAAAATAAAATATTTACCGAAAATACGTACGAAGCAATTTTAAATGCACTGGAATGAGGTTATTGGGGGACATGCAGAGCATTTTATTTAGGCTAGAAATTATAGGTTTTTGGTTGATTATAAATCTCAATTAGTACCATGTTATTTCCAAATTTAGTAAACAGAATTTGAAAACTAAAAAATGTTTTATCTCGTTTCGATAATATTCTGTAGAAAATAAAAATCAGTCAAACAGTAAATCAGACGTCAAATATCAAAGGTGTGACACTAAAAAATAACATTTTATTCCACCTTGAAAATTTTACTCCGTGAAATCGGCCCTAAAGTTATTCTTAATTATTTAGTCACAAAAATATAATCATGCATTCAGTCAGGTGTTTTCATGTCTAATACTACGCGTGTAAGGTATAGGTACTGACTTTTCAAGGTGGAATAAAATATTATGTTTCACTTTTTAGCGCATTTATTTCTATAATTTTTTTGGTTTCATTTTTATATTTTTTTTTATTTCATCCATTTTAGTTTTAACTATACGAGTTTTATTGTAAAAATCAGGTTGAGCAAAAGGTCCACTGCATAATATTTTCTTGCCTGATATTATATATATCTTGACGCAAAAAACAAAATGGCGCCATTCCATGTTTAACATTTTTTATTATCCTTGCTATGCGACTACTCCGGCAATATCCTGAATATCCCCTGAAAATTTCCTCTAAATTGGTCACACCATCGCGGATGTACACATAAAACAATCGGTAAATTTCCTTTACACAGAACTTCTCTCGTTATGAATATTCCCTTTTATTGGGAATGGTGAAGTGTGACCCAATTTAGTTCAGTAGGTACATAGTCATTTAGTAACACATATATACTCTCTTATCAAACATTGTTTCGGTGCTATTTTGTTGAATCATATTGGATTAATACCAATATTTTACCAGTTTGTACCTGTACCACACTTGATTTTTGGGCATAATTTAAAACAAATGCAATAAGTAGTTTTTACGTTAACACACATCGCCATTTTGTTCCGCTATCTTGAATTCGTATCACAACTTTACAAGTATATCTCTATATTACGTTTAATGCTTGCACAAAATTTGAAGTGAGGCTTTTTTTTTGAATATTTTGTTAGGCCGCCATTTTGTTTTGCTCTCTTATGTTCATACCAAAATATTACCTATTCCTATATACAACTTGATTTTTGTGCAAAGTGATTTTTTCACGGTTGCAAATATTTATTTATATATAGTTGCCGCCATTTTGTTAAGTCATCTCGAATTAGTGCTACAGTTTTACTAGTTCATCTGTATACCACAATTATTTATGACACACAATTTGAAATCAGTCTATTAAGTAGTTTTTCTAGTTTTTCAGGTTGAATTTTTAAATATTTTACTAAACCGTCATTTTGTTCCGCCCTCTTGGATTTGTACCAAAATTTTACCAGTTGATTCTTATATAATAATTGATTTTTGTGAAAAATTTGAGATAAATTGGATAAGAAGTTTTTTAATAATATTTTTTTTACATTTTACTAGGCCGTTATTTTGTTTTGCAATATTGGATTTTTAGCAAAATGTTAGCAGATTATCCCCATATGACTCTTAATTTTTGCCAAAATGTAGGTTACTAGTCAGTCGCATAAGTAGTTTTTTAGCTTTGCCGCGAATAGACAGACCGACAGACAGACAGACCGACCGACCGACGGAATTGAGATAGAGGATAGAATATGTTTTTCGATATCTAGGGACCCTGAAATGTAAAGATGTGAAAAAATCCTTTTTACCAGGGAAGTAGAAAAAACGTAATAGCCGCCATTCCGCCATTTGTAACATTTTTTTTAATATGCTTACTATGGGACCACTCCGGGATATCCTGAATGTCCCCCTAAAAAATTTCGCGGAGTAATCGATATACAAACACAAAAAAATACATAGGGTCAAATTGATAACCTTTTTTTTTAAGTCGGTTAAAAATACTAGATTTTGAGGTTGCACATTTTCGTGGTCACCCTGTATACATAAAATTACATACCGGCATGGCAAAAGAGACAAATTTTAATAAATGTGGTTGTATGTCTATTACACACCTCAATGCTTTAATTTAAAGAGGGTATTTAAAAAAATCCATAAATTCTCTTTATCCGGATCTTACCTCGTTATGATTTTTTTCCATTTGTTAGGAATAGTGAAGTGTGATCCAATTTAGTTCACTACATAGTCACAATGTATATGTATATAGTGTCTTTTCAAACTTTTTTATTTGGCGTTATTTTTTTGTCATATTGGATTCTTACCAATATGTTACACGTTTCTTTCTAGCTATGCCACACTTGACTTGGTTTCCATTAACGATCCCCTTGTTATGCTGTAAATTCAACGAATTCGGGAGAGTTTATTATATTGTATTCAAGTGGAGGTAATTTGACTTAAATTGTTATGTACAAAAGTAGCTAGGTTATAGGAGGGTGAACTGATACAGCTATCGATAGGTCTTAATATATTTTCTAATATTTGTTTTATTGCTAAATTTCTGCTTTGCTGTTATTCCGTATGTATGTAGTAACTATCAGGGAAAAGAAAAACAATTACATTCTTGTTTTGTCTTTTTCAGCCTTGAAAAACACCAAATATAGGGTCGAAACGTCGGCAACTTCGTAGTTAAAGG
The DNA here is from genome assembly GCA_030620095.1 of Kuschelorhynchus macadamiae. Lineage (NCBI taxonomy): Eukaryota > Metazoa > Arthropoda > Insecta > Coleoptera > Curculionidae > Kuschelorhynchus > Kuschelorhynchus macadamiae. The sequence continues at coordinate 487,282 of JAUTXW010003222.1, forward strand.
AGCTTTTATTTATTGTCCTAGTCCCGAAAATCAAATTTTCTCAATTCCATAGGTCTGTCTGTCTGTATCTCGGTCTGTCTGTCGGTCTGTCTGCGTGTCTCCAGCATAGCTAAAAAACTACTTATTCGATTCACTTCAAATTTTGGTAAAAACATTTTGGTACAAATCCATTATAGCGAAACAAAATGGCGGCCTAGTGAAATTTTAAAATAAATTATTACTAAAAAATTTCTTATACAATTTACCTCAAAATTTAGAAAAGAAGTCAAGTATTATGTAGGAATCAACTGGTAAAATTTTGATATGAATCCAAGGCAGCGAAAGAAAATGGAGGTTTAATAAAATATTTAAAAGTTTAGCATGTACAAAACTACTTAACTAATTGACTTCAATTTTTTTGAAATAATAAATTGTGATATAAAAATGAAACGAACTCCCAGGTTATAAATATCTTCCCGTCCTTTGATGCCAAAAAATATGATTTCTTAATTCCGTCGGTCTGTCTGTCTATCTGTCAGTGAGTGGCATAGCTAAAAACCTTATCAGATTGACTTAAAATTTTGGTCAGAAATTAAAGGTCATTTGGAGATGATCTTGTAATATTTTGGTAATAATCCAATATGGCGGGTTAGTGTAATGTTAAAGAAATATTACTGAAAAACGAATTATTCAATTTACTTAAAATTTTGTACAAAATGCAAGTGTTAGGTATGGACTGGTAATATTTTTGGTACAAATCCAAGATAGCAAAACATATTAGCGGCCACCCTGAAAAACTACTTATTATATTAATTTGCATTTGCAAGCATTATGTGTCTTAAAAAAAGGTAAAATTATAAAACGAACTCCGGATGGCGAAACAAAATTACGTCCAAATAAAATGTTTAAAAATTAAGGTAAAAACTTTATCTTCTTTATGAGCTCAAATTCTTTAGAAAAATTTAAGGTGATATAGGGATAAACTGGTAAGAATTCAGCATGACGGAATAAAATGGCGGTTTTAAAAATCAGTGTTAAAACTATTTATTCAATTTATTTAAAATTTTAAATTATGTCCAAAAACCAGGTGTGTCATAATTCGAAACTATTAAAATGGATCCAATATTGTCGAACAAAATATTGCTCATTAAAAACTTACGTTACTAAAAACTATGAGCGGAACTAAATTGGGTCATACTTTTCTATTCCCAACAAAAGAACAGATTCATAACGAGGGAGGTTCCAGGTAAAAAAAAATTTTTTTTGTATAGAAGTTTTTTTCTATTTTAATTATCAATCAAGAGCCAGAGGGTGAAAGTATATACCGGGCGGAACCGGACACAGGGTACAGAACAAGTTGACTTTTGTTTTTAAAATAGGCTTTAAACAGATTTTTTTGAAAATTCAACATTGCCGTTTTATACAAAAAATTCATTCACTCTTCGTAAAATACTTGATTTAAGCTGTCCAAAATAAACTTATTTCCCATTCTAGCCTTTATTTTCAAGATGGCAATATGCCAACAATTTTGATAAATCATGATAGAATTTATTTAAAATAAATGGCTTTTTTACAGTCATTTTCAAAATAAAGGCTAATATGTAATAAATCTTTAAAAAGGTAATTTTACATCGACAATGACTGTGAAAAAGATGTACAGAGTGTTCCTAAATATCATGTACAAAGGGAAGGGTGTGATTCTTTGGTTTATTTTATGACTGAAATATCAAATAAACTTAGGTTCGCAAACGCTTCGTTACCGATATATAGGGTGTTAAAATTTTTTGGTATTTGTTTAGTTTTTCCTTTATAGCTAGTGAAATTTTTGAGCAAATTTTAGAATTAGGATACGCAATAGCTGTTACACGATTGCACATGTGAAAAGGTTGTCAGAATCTACAGGGTGATATTTTTCAGGGGTCGTGCCCTCTTTTCCCCCCTGAACACTTTTGCGATGCTCCGACTCTTATCGAGAAAAAAAAAATGAAAACATTTTTCTGTAATTATTAGCTAGATGAAACTAATTTCTTTGAAATAGTCTCTACTAGGCTATGGCTTTATTTAAATAATCTTTTGTTTTATTGATTTTGGCATTTCGAATCGTAAGTTCTGTCAACATTATCAGCTGTAAAGTATAAAAGTGTTTTAAATACTCGTTATAATCTCGTTACAATGACAATTTATACGAATTCTGAAACGGCTGAGAATAGAAATACAAGAGAATATTTTTGAATATTCATAGGCATCTCGAGGGAACTGGAATTTTTAAAAAGAACAGCATTGGTGCAGGTAAACCACGTACTGTTGAACACCACAGGTTGAAAAAGCTGTTTTAAATGAAATAGAGGATCACCCAGAGGCCAGAACTAGAAATATTTCCGTATTATTAAATATGAGCTATCAAGTTGTTCAGCGTATCTTGCACGATTCTCTGCTATACCCTTATCACATTCAAAGAGTGCAGACTCTCCTTCCCCGGGATTTTCCTTTAAGAATTAATTTCTACAGGTGGTATCCTAATAGGCGGGTAGAAAACCTCACCTTTGATTATATCATCCTTTTTACCGACGAAGCCAATTTTTCAAGGACTTCCATTATGAATTTCCATAACAACCATTTATGGCAGACGAGAATCCTCATGGAATTGTCGAAACTAATTTTCAGGAGTAGATTAAATGTATAGGTTGGTATAATGGGGGATTATTTGAATGGTCCTTTCCTTTTACCTGGTCGACTTACAGGTGATTCATATAGGCACTTTTTGAAACACAGATTGCCTTAATTACTTAAAGACTTACCTCTTATGCTGAGAAATCAAATGTGGTACATGCATGATGGCGCTCCAGCACATATGTCTATTTTGGCTCGGGAGTATTTAAATACAGTACAGAGTACAGTGAAACCTCTCAACAGCGGATAGTAGCCGTGCAACAGAAACTGTCCGTTGTGTAGAAGTGTCCGTTGTAGGGAGTGAACAAATTAAATAGCAATGTAATTTTATTTAAAAAAATATTTTATTTTTAAGTAAAAAAAACATCTTTTACATACATGTATGCATACAATAAAAATGCACTACCTAATATAAAATATTATACTACCTACATATACAGTTTGATACAGTTCTAATTTATACAAAGTTTCTATTTAAAAAAATTATCAAGCGTTATTTGTCTTAAACTAGTTAATTTATTTTTAATAATTTGAGATTCCATTTTATACGCAACTTCTGAGATTTTTTCCCCTAAAACAGAATCTCCAGATAACATACAAAAGTTCTCAATATCCCTTAACATTTTATATGCTTCCTTAATGTTCTTAATATCGGAAGAAATAATTTCTTCATCATCACTGTCAGATGAAATCTGACCGTTCTCACTATTTTGAAATTCACTGATGCACTTACGTACACTTATGTTAGGATCTTCCGTGAATAAACTTTCATCAATTTCTAAATATGAAGTCAAATCGGGAGAGAATACATTGATGTTTTTACATAATTCCGATAATGGCACATCATCTTCACTATCGTAGTCAACGTTTTCCTGGACAATTTCGTCGAATCCAGCTTTGCGGAGCAATTATTGATAGTCTTGATTCGACTTTTTTCCATGCAGCAACAATGCAAATCAAGGCACTTACAACATTTATAGATTTCTCCAATTGTTCGGTAGATTCAGGATTCATGGATGACGAAAGTCGCTTGATTAAAAACTTTCTGTAGTGGCTTTTAAAATTTTGAATCACGCCCTGGTCTAATGGCTGGCAATGTGATGTCTTATTTGGCGGTCAAAAATTATTTTACCATTTTTTAACTCCAGTTTTCGGTGAGATGTAGCATTATCCAAAAATAAAAGTACATTTTTCGGTCAAATTTCATCAATCAATCTTACATTATATCCCTTGTCATCCATGCTTTCTTGTTATAGTACCATTCAAGTGGCAATTTTTCCACGTTTGATCCTTTAAAACAACGGGGTTTTTTTACTTTTTCTAATCACCAGTGCATTTTCTTTCTCCATTCATAGCGGAGCAAAGGAAAATAGCGAGTCTCTCCTTGGACGCTTTCCCGCCAGCACATGTTTCGCCTTTTAAAGGAAACGTTTTTCGGCAAGGCGCGGAAAAAGAGTCCCGTTTCATCGGCGTTATAAATGTCTCTCAGTGCGTAGTTTTTGATAATAGCATATAATTTTGTCCGCTAATCAGTTACCTGAATCAAGTCTACAGCTGCTGCTTCGCCACAGATGGATTTGAAAGAGATATTGTGACGTTGACAGAACTTCTCCAACCATCCATTTGATCCTTTAAAACCACCAACTTCTAGATTTTTCGCAATTTCTTGTGCTTTTTCCTTCATTATTGTGACGGATATTGGAATGTTTTTGGAGCGTACTTTTCAAAACCAGTCGTAGACAATTTGGTCTATGGCAGCACCCTCAGTTTCCGCAATTTTTTTTTTCTTTCATATTCCCGGTCTCGGCCACTCGCTTGTTAAGATCGCTTTTGTTTCTCAAAATATCACTAATTTTTGATTTTCCTACACAACATTTTTCGGTTAATACTCTAAACACTAAGTTTGTTTTTTTCCGCGTACTGGATTATTTCAACTTTTTCTTGAAGACTCAAAAACTTTTTTGTTTGAAGTGATCGCACCAGAGTAACTTCAAAACTAAGATATTCTATTGATGAAGATTGCATTTTATAAAAATAAGGTGATCTATTTATTATGCAATTCACCGCAATTTACCTATAAGCCAGACAGCATAAGCCAGCCTATTGTTAAACTAGTGCTATTAACAATAGGTAGGAGTCCGTTAAGGGAGCTTTCACTGTATATCAAAGCAAGTGGATAGGACGAGGTGGACCTCAGCCATGTCTCCCTAGGTCCCCCGACCTAAATAGCCTAGATTTTTATCTGCGGGGATGTCAAGTCACTAGTGTATACAACACCGGTCAATAAAGACGATGGCCTACGACATCGAGTAATAGATGGATTTGAAACCGTAAGGAATACTCCCGGAGTATTTGAAAGAGTGCGAGAAACAATGCGAAGAAGATGAAGGCTTGTATAAGGGTTGGAGGAAGTCACTTTTAACAATTCTTGTCAAGTAGTTTTTTGTCGTTAATTCTTAATTATTGTTGTTAAAACCTAAATAATTTTTATTAAATAAATCGTTATTGCTACAAAAACCGTTCAACTAGACAGTGAAGTATAAAATGTCCAAAGCAATACAACAAAATATTATCCAAGCCATAGCCTTCTTGACCATTTCAGACAAATTACTTTCATCTAGGTAATCACAGAAAATTGTTTTTTGTGTTGTTTTTATCGATAAGCGTCGATGATACGAAAAATCAACAAGAGGATAGAAAATTTCTAACTAAGACAGAAACATGATTTCCTTTTTTAGAATCTACCTGCGGTGCACAGCCAAAAAGTTAACGAGAGGAAAATATCACCCTGTAGATTCTGACATATGCAATCATGTAACTCCTATTGCGCAACTTTATTGCAAAATTTGAGGTAAATACCTCAAAAATTGCTGGAGCTATAAAGAGCAAACTAAATATCTTCTTCTTCACCTATCTTCAAATATCTATTGAAATTATAACACCCTGTGGATCGGTAACGAAGTGTTTTGCGACCTTAGTTCATTTGAAACTTCAATCATAAAATGAATCAAAGAATCACCCCCTTCCGTTCTTACATGATATTTATGAACACCCTGTATAATGTGCCATTAAAAATATTGGAGTAAATTGCTTTTCGGTAAAGCAAGAAGTGAAAAAAATAAAACAGTTTTATTATTACCCAAAAAGAAAGTAAAAAGCAGCCGCCAGGAATGTCAGAATAATTAGTTTTTAATTCAACTTTCAGAATTATATTTATTATATTTTAGTTTGTAAAACATTGACTTGTAGATTTTTCATAACATGAGATTATGACAAAAAATTAATAATAATAATTACTTATTAATTATACATAACATTCTTAAATTGACTCGTGACAGAATATACTTGACTAATAAAACTATTTAGTTTATCTTTAGAAATGTTCTCGTTTGTATTGGCGTGTTTTACCATTAGTTTGTAATACTATTTATGCCTGTGTTAGAAATAACCTATATGTATTTTATATGTTAAAATACCTAAAAACTAATGAATTCTATGAATATACTTGTAACAAATAATATTAAGTAAAGAATTAATCTAAAAAAAACATAAATTCGTGATAAACCCAGTATATCTGTAAGGACATTTCTTATGTCTCCTAGCTTCACCGAAGTCAAAATAAACAAAGAAAGAGTTTTCATATAAAAAAAACAAGTATTCAATGAAATAAAACGTTTAAAATAGGCAACGTAAAAGAAATATCCATCTCGACCAAAGTTTACTGATAAAATTAGAACTAAAAGTATTAAAACATAATAACGTACACAAAAATATTGATTACAGATATTTAAAATTGTTGAAGCATAAATTTCAACCACTGGATTACCGGATTAAGGCTCTTGGTAGGTCTTGTATTTTATCGAGCATAAAAAGAAATACAAGAATGTAATTTGGGTAATGAGAAAAAGATCTGCAAAAGACAGCCACTAGGGATTGGGGACAGAAATGAAAAATTGCTCCATCAGAAATAAGGCGATTAAAAAACGTGGAGAGAAGAAATCGGGTTTTGTTTGTTTTGTTAAAGTAAATACCGATTACACTGGGGAACAATTTATAACATAATTTCTATTGAAGTCGATTTTTGAAGTGGTTTAGAGGTAAATTGACATGCTGATTCCAAAGTATTTTTTCTACAGTTTACGTGCATGCGACTATGCTTCGCGGGATTGAGCGTGCATCACAGGAAAGACTTCTGCTCTCATATTGGCGAACCTTCTTCGATTGATGAGGGGAGGAGTGAGTGACGCTAGATTCGCCTCAAAATACTGAAAAATTATTATTTAAAGTTATTTGGGAGAAAAAATAATAATATGGCGTTTATCCAGAATATTCAATCTTAAAATATTGTTTTTGTGTTAATTTCCAGGGTGAGTTAAAAAATGTGGGCTTTTTTCAAAATGACCATCTTTTCTATTATAAATGGATGTCTGCTCTCTTTTTTGTTTATTTAGCTATTTACTACATAACGCCTTGTTTAATTAAAATATTATACATCTTAAAAATCCAAATAGAGACAAAATTAAAATTTTCCATTAATGTAATAACAAAATCTGCCAAATTCTCAATAGTCATTCAGAAAAAAATGATGCATGTTACTATACTAGGTACTGGAAACAAAAAATTGACTAAGCAAAATCTGACTATTTTTATTTAAAAATGAGTAACTACATGAATTTGCAAACTACTCGTGTTTTGTAAAACTTAAATGCTCTCTTGTAACAAAGCCAATTTATATAATAAAAACAGAATTTAAATAAAAAGTCGCGTGAACACTTTTCATACTAATGGAGAAACTAAATAATAATACAAAAAGGCATTAACTAAAAACTATACGTTTTAGCCAATTTGACCGAAAGCCATTTTCCATAAGGAGTCTGCGGGGTTCTTTTTTGGACCTCGCAGACTCCTTATCAGAAATGGCTTTCGGTCAAATTGGCTAAAACTTCGGAAAAATATAGATCAAGTCATTCTGATTCAATGTTCTCATGGACACGCCTTAATCCATCGACTAGTTTTCTAGATACCAGGGTTTAAAGTTGACAATCTCCAAATATTGGATTTTGCGCTTACCTTCTAATTTTCCGCTTGTAACTCTTTTTGTGTCAGATATTAAAAAAAGTCTTGTATTTCCAAATGTAGGACGTTAAAAGCTCTAATAACTTATACATTGAAAATTAATACAGAATGTGCCGTATTTGTGTCGCAATGCAATTTTTACCAAAAATTTTATTTTACGCAGGGTCGAAAAATATGTATTTCGATTTTATCGATCTATATATATATATTTTTTTTTATCATTTTAATGTTTACGCACAATAATAAATCTATCATGGTATTTTAACACAAAGCACTAAAAGGTTTTTCTGAATTCTTGTAATAAAAGACGTTTAATAATTTTAAATATTGTGGAAACCTATGAGGAATCAACAACCTATTGCAATCCGTTTATTGATTCTGTGATTTATAGATGAAAAAACAGGAAATAATATGGTAAACAATATTTATGTATTAAAGGCGATTGCATCCTTAAAATTCAACGCTCTCCCTCATCTTCTATAAGCATTCTAGTGATATATTTTCAGTTTTTTATTTTAGGGATTGATTATTTCACGTTCATTTGCTGCATTAATATTTCACATTTTTTTGGTGCCTTGCATATTCCAATAACCATTATATAGCTGCAACATGAGAGCATGTGCCCATAGTCCTTGCTCCTGATTGACAAGTACAATAGCTACCAAATATTGTATTGGCATCGCGATCTTCACCATTTATGGGTATATATGCAACCCAAAGTTGATGTCAAGTAGCGTTTCTAAACCGCGAGAACATTCTTACTCGTATAAACCCTAGTTCATTAACGGCGTCTAACTGAAATTGAGCTTCTCGATCAGGGGCGTGCGGAGAAATTTTAAGAAAGCGAAGCAATTTTTAGAAACTTACCTATTTGTAATGTAATTCGATTCTTCGATTATTTTTTGCAAATTCGTCAATGACGTCATCATAAAAACGTCGATGCTCCGACATATTTTGGAGAAGTTTGTTTTCAATGGACAACATCGATGTATGCGAAAGTCTCTCCTGCCTCGTTGAATTTCTCACGAAGTTTTTTATACGTTTAAGTGTTGAAAAATTGCGTTATACTGATGAACTTGTGGCAGGTATTGTCAATACTAATTCACACAATTTCGACACTTCGTTGTAGGCATTCTCCAGCTCCTTGTCTTTTAAAAATTGCATTAGTTCCTTAGCGTTATTTTTTGCGCTAATGTCATCAGTTTCGTAAATCACTTTTAGCTCAGATCGCAGTAACACTCGGTCAAAGAACTGGCCATAATGAAGAAGAAGAGATTGAAACGCATCTTCTGGAAAAGTTTTTCCTTTAAATGCATTTGCTGTTGAATTTGATCGATTATTTCAAAAAAGAGGCGTCTGTATGATGTTTAAACATCTCCCATATTGTCTGTTCGAAGACGCTTGGCTTGTGGCTCTACATTAAACATCATCGTTTTCTCCCAAAATTGGTCAGTCATCTCTTTTTTGGCTTAACATGAACTTAAAATCATCCAATTTTTTTAGGCAAAAAGCAATATCATTTGTTTTAGTTTGTAATATATTAAAAACATTGTCCCAGAATGGAAGTATTTCTGAAAGTATGTTCAACAAATAATTAAAATTAAAATCTCGTTTCAAACAATCCAAAAACCCCCTCGAACTATTTATTGCTTCTGAGTCCCCCGTTTCATTATTTTCTATTATATTCTCAAAAGTTCAATCGGTGGTTCACGATTTTCAGATACTGTTAACACAAGTCTTCCATTATAGTTCCACCTAGTAGGAGCTACTTCGGGCAATCGTTTGTGTACAATAGAGTCCAAAGCTTGTGTACGTTTTGTTGACTTAGAAAAAAAAGCAGCCATTCCACTTAACGTAACGAAAAATACTTTACACTCTTTAATGTGATTGATGGACTAGGATAAAACTAAATTTAATTTATGAGTAAAACAATGGACAAACACAGCACTTGGGAAAGTTTTTCGAACTTTAGCTTGCAGACCCCCTAATTGGCCTGCCATCACTGCAGCTCCATCATAGCTTTGAACAATTAATTTTTTCTCTCCATTAATTTCTTTAATAACGTTATAAACTACTGTATATAATGCATCTGCTGTACGATTTTCGGACACATTCTTAAAACCTAAAAATAGCTCTTGAATACTTCCGTCTGTTTTAACAGAGAGTATTACTATAGATAATTGGCTAAAATTAGTAATATCAGTTGTTTCGTCCAGAACAATAGCAATGAACCGCGCCTCGCGAATCTCCTGCTTAATTCTTTTTAGAATAATGGTTGCAACAGCAGAAATTAAATCATTCTGGATTCGATTCGACGTTCCGCGAAAAACGCTAGACTGCTCTAAATGATTTTTTAAGCAATCATCATATGCCATTAAACTAAGTAAATCTTGAAAATTTCCTCTATTTGAAGAAACCCTTGTTTTGTCATGACCTTTAAATCCCAATTCGTGCTGTCCGAGAAAACAAACAACATCGATAAGTCTTGTTAATATTTGACTATTTTAATCGACTAGTTCATTGTGTTGGTGGTGACTAATTTCCAACTGTTTATTAAGGGCGTGTTCAGTTCTGGTTTTGCCGAAGACTTTTTTTTTATGACGGCCTGTAAATGCGCTTTGGACATAATGTGTCTTTTTACAGCTTTATAATTGTTTAAATCGGAAAAACCAGTTTTATTCCACAGACCTTTTTTATTTTCAAAAATTAAACATGGCTAACAAAATAATTTACTTTTATTTTCAGAGCCTGTTAGCCATTTAAATTGTTCGTATTGTTTTTCCGGATAAAAATGTCTAATACAGTTTTTCATTTTTGTGGTTAAATTTTTCATAGGCGGTTTTGCCCTTCCTTTGGAAATTATTTGAAGCTTATCAGCGAAGTTTAGTGTTGAAAATCCCTTTATTATTAGGACACCACACATTCACACACACCCTTCCTACTAAATTCTCCAACATTTTCAACGTTATTACCGACAGCCGAAGTTGACGGTATTTGCATATTCACGTCCGTATTATTGTCTTCCATATCGCACCGTGCACGACGCGACGTACGTATCACACAGCACACGGATAGCTGTTCAAACAAAGAACCTACTCCAACGATAGCTTCCGCCACCGCTTAAAGCACGCGACTGAAATGCAAAAATTGCAAACAGCCGGTGGAAAGTTCAATAACCTCTGGCTCGATTCACGGGAAATCAAGCATACAGGACTTAGCTGCAGAGAAGCTGCCGGCCCGCATAGGTTCTGTGCGATATTCTATTGTGGCTGGGTCGGAGTCAAAGCCGCATGTATTATGGGTTTGATAATTAAGATAATATTTTAGCATTTTTAATATAAACTAAATAATGGTTTCATATTTCAAAAATTACATTTTAGAAGATGTTTTGTATTTTTTTTGGGGCAGTGCTTCCCTTGCTTCCATGGACTGCCCGCCCCTGTTCTCGATCATCTAAATCATTATCCTGTATATAAGATGGTACTAAATGAAGATGAAAAATACCAAACGTTAGATGTTTTAAATATCTGAATGTTAACTGAGGGAATAGAACAAGATGATTTGCATTTAATACTTCCCACTCACCTCTCCTATTATGAAAATGCTCAGCCTCCACTCTAGCTTGAACGACATTCGGCTGTTGCGATTGAAGAAGCATTTCTTTTGATAATTCAATAGTAGTCTCTTCCATTAAAATTTTAATACTTATTCATAACAGCACCGGCAATTTTAAGAAAGTCTTTCAAGTGATCAAGGTGGGACGTACAGATAGTGTCTTTAAGAAATTTAAAAGATGATTAAAGGTGTCTGTTACGAGCTTCCACAATCCATGTAGTTTTGGTTATAATTCGCGACTCGTTGGCTTCTTTTGTTGTTAATTGTCTTTGTCCACGTTGTAAAACGGAAGGCATTTTTACAACACTGACCGACAAGATTTTTCTAACACAGGCCTACTCATTATTTTCACAATGGAAATACCCTCCCAATAATAAAAAAAATATTCGGAAAGCCTTAATACGTACCATTTTTTAATAGCCTAATTAGAACCTTTTATATTGACCGGTAAACAATTTTATTGTAGGGCGGCTAAAATGGGTCCATTTTACAACGGAAAAATTACCTAGACTGGATTGTTTACAACATTAGACATAAAATAAACGTTAAACATCACTCTTCTGTTGAGTTTCGAATTGAGTGGTTCTCTGTGTATCGACAAGCAAGTGTATGTGAAGACGGGAATGTGGAGTCACACGTGCCGAAGTTGCAAAATTTCTCCTGACAAATTTTGTTATATTTGTGGAGAATTTCTGGTAAAATCACAAGCCAGGCCATTTTCCGAAAATGTAAAAAAAGCCTACTTTAAATATTTTGGTGTGTTAATTGGGGATCAAGATAAGCGGTGGGCTACCCATGTGTGCTGTGTTAGTTGTGGTGCAGTGGATGAAGGGAAAGAGAAAAAGTATGTCTTTTGCAGTTCCAATGGTATGGCGAGACCCCACCAATCATTCTGACGATTGCTATTTTTGCCTGACGAAGACTAAAGGTTATTCCAAATATAGAATATCCAAATTTGCACTCTGTCACACGATTTGTTCCTCATAATGCAAATTTGCCAGTGCCGATTGCGCCTGTAAATTGGCAAGCTATTGAGTTGGGAGATAATGGAGATAACGCATCATCAGGCAGCTCAGAAAAACAGTGCACCGATCCCACTTTTGCCACAGGTTTCAGTTCCGGCGAGCCACGTTTGATCGTTCAAAGTGAATTAAATGATTTAGTACGTGATTTGGGGTTATCCAAGCAACAGTCAGAACTTCTGGGTTCCCGTCTTAAGGAATGGAACCTATTGGACAAGGAAACAAAAATTACGAATTTCAGAAAAAGAAATGCTATGTTTTCTGAATTCTACAGTATGGAACATTCGTTGTGCGCGTGCACTGATATAGACAGTTTAATGCAGGAACTTGATATTGAAAATTTTCCCCGTAAGTGGGGGTGGCTTATTCATAAACTCATCTAAATATAGCTTAAAAGCTGTGTTATTGCATAATTGAAATTTAAAACTCTCTATACCAGTTGCCCATTCAGTTGCAATGGAAGAAAATTATGAAAATATGCGCACGATTTTGGATAAAATAAACTACAATAGGTATAAATGGCAGATATGTGGGGACTTAAAAGTTATAGCGATTTTACTGAGACTTCAGGGGGGATTTACAAAATATTGCTGTTTTCTTTGTTTATGGGACAGTCGTGCAATAAATCAGCATTATGTAACAACAATTTGGCCAGAAAGGAGCGAATTTCAATCGGGATCTCAAAATGTTAAATTTATACCTCTTGTTGATCCCAAAAATGTCCTTTTGCCTCCTCTTCACATTAAACTTGGACTGATGAAAAACTTTGTGACGGCTTTGAATAAAGATGGTGATGGATTTAAATACCTAAGACAAGTCTTTCCCCAGTTAAGTGATGCCAAATTAAAAGAAGGCATTTTTATTGGGCCACAAATCAAATTGCTGGACGATGTCAATTTTACGGAAAAGCTTAACAGGCAGGAACTCAGAGCATGGAATTCATTTGTTAATGTAGTAAGAGGATTTTTAGGCAACAATATGGATGAAAATTATAAACAATTAGTTAATGAACTCTTAGATGCCTATAAAGCGCTTGGTTCCAGAATGTCATTTAAAATTCCCTTCCTCCATTCCCATCTGTCATTTTTTCCTAAGAATTTGGGAGCTGTTAGTGACAAGCAGGTTGAAAGGTTTCAGCCAGATATCTGAACAAAGGAAATTCGGTACCAAGGACGATGGGATCCAGCCATGATGGGAGACTACTGTTGGTTTTTGAAGAGAGAAGATAGGACACCTCATAAACAGAAAAAATAAAGTTTAATTAGTGTTTTAAGTTAATATTTTTCTCGTTTGCTTTTCTCTTAGATGTATGGTATGCTTAATAGGCGAAAACTGTAAATATAGTCAATAACCAGAGTTAAGAATTTTCTGAAATAATTTTTTCTATAGATATTAAGTATCGTAAAATTCGATATGGTTCTACAACTCTTACAAAAAAACCCTACGTGCTACAACTCTTTATTTGTCATTTTCGTATTTGGATAGGTCCATTCTATTAGATTATGCTATTCTGATTTGTGTTACAACAAAACGTTTTTTTTGTCGGCCAGTGTAATTAAGACAATTCTTTCTAAAGCTGGAACTGCGTCAGCATAGCCTTGATCCAATATAAAGATGTCACGTTCATGACACCTTTCCTGCATATCTTCAATATCTCTATGAAATTCATTTAAAAGAATATTTGCGCCATTATTTGCTGCATTTGAAAAGTATATATCCTTGGGGCTACAAGCATCGATGGTTTGACTAAATGTCTGCCTTTGTACGTACAATATGATTGTGTTTACGCTTTAAAACAAGAACTCTTCTCAATATATAAGTATGTACAATCGATATAAGTAATAACGCATCATCTATTTGGTTCAGAGTTATAAAGTCTTTTTGAAAATTGAATGACGTGTCTTTCATTAGAGTTATTTCGTATTATTGCACCGTAACCGATATTTTGCGATACGAATTGTTGCAAAAGGGATTGTCTCACAAGCGCTATTTTATAACTCGCGTTTTGTCGAGTCGACTAATTAAAAATCACTTTAATAAAATCGTCACTTAAATTTTGGCGTTTCTTGCAAAGAAAGGCTATTAGGTCTTTTTCACAGTTTTGTCCTACTTGAACTGGACCACAATAATTAAAAAGGTCATTAAACTGCTGTTTTGATAAAGGAGATACAGCTTCAAAATCGTTATCCGTAAAACCATTTTCATCCTCGAACTTATCATGTGTTTCTTGATTAATTTTATTCCCCATAGCTTGTGTATATCTCGTATTCTTGTAATACATATTATGGTCTGTTAACATAGCGTAGTCCAGCTAGTAGAAATTCAAATAGTTTGAATTTATACGCTATGCCCCTATAAGCGAAATTTTAAATAGAAGTATTTTATCAGTTTATTTTTAAACTGTGAAATATATTTTAAGAAATATTTATAATCAAGAGCAAAAGTTATGATACGAGCGGGGATCGTAAAATTATAAATTTACTAATATGGACGGTACCTAATAGCGATGTCAGATTTAACGTCCACTGGCTAATATCCAGGAGCCAGTGGCAAAAGCTTTGATAATCGGTATAACGAATGTACAGAAACTTGTGCATGAAAAAACACATAATTTACTTCCGAAGAAGATTAAGAAATGTACACGAAAAAATCCAAAGGCAAAAGACTTAAGTTACAATGCAAAAATGGACATTCATAATGCAATTTATGCTTTATAGACGTCAAAGACTAATATAATCCTTCAGAAACTTTTTAATATTAGACTAAAAAATATCATCATCACTTAAAAAGTCCTTATCTTCTGAGTCGTCCTCAAATGGCGCAATGATCATTGGTGCTATTTCGACATCTAGAACTCGTTCTCGATTCCACCAATCCCATATTAATTTCTCCGTATGTTCCACAGATTTCTTCCAGTACTACGGCGTAATATAATTTAATGAATCTTGCCAAACAATTTGCACTTCAACTGATGTAAGACCATCGTTCACGTGTTTTGTCCATGTCCATTTTCCCGTAATATTTCATCTACGGCATATATTGTATGGTTTTTTTAATAGATTTTGCCATTAAAACAAGTCCTAGTTTTAGCATATTAGGTAAAGGATTTTGTTTTTGTTTTATTAGCCAGTCATAAATACCATTTTTCTTCCAGGATGAAGTAGGTTGTTTATTTAAGATTCTTGAATGATAATATGCATTGTTCAGAATAATTAAATATGGAGCATCTAAATTTGGAATAAGTTGTTCTTTTAACCACTTTTCAAACAGTTCTCAGTTCATATTATCATGGTAGTCCATACTTTTGGATGTTGAAGAAAACAGTAAACTTGCACCTGGGAGAAATCCTGTTGAAGAACCTGCATGCAAAATGATGAACCGTTTTCCCGTCCCACATCCCTTTTTTCTCTTGACACTTTTGACAGACTCGTCCTGCCAAGATTTCGAACCACTTCCATTAGAAAAAAGTCTCGTCTAAAAATACCAATTTTCTAAATTTTGAATTAACATTTTCCGTGTATTTCTTTAAAAACTGGATACGCTGGATATGTGGCAACTCGCATAAAAATCTTCGATTACAGTCCTTTTTTTATCGAAAACCCAACATTTTTATTAGTTTTGACAACGATTTTAGTCCAATTTCCAATATGCCTCGATTTTTTATAGCTTCTTTTAAAACTTGAAGGGTTATATTAGTTTTTGATGTGTATAAATCGTAAATTGCATTACGAACATCCACTTTTACATTGTCACTTAAGTCTTCTGTCTTTGGCTTTTTTCGTGTACATTTCTTAATCGTCTTCGGTAGTAAATTATGCTTTTTTTCGTGCACAATTTTCTGCATAGTCCATATACCGATTCCCAGAGCTTTTGTTACTGTCTCCTGGATATTGGCCGGTGAATTTTCATTTTCGTAATATTTTATTAGATTTAATACCATTTTTTTTCGCTTGTGGATGCAAAAAACCCGAAAATTGTTTTCTATTACTCATTTTGTCACTGACTTGTCAGTCTGACTTTGAAGTGACATCGCTTAAAGATGTTTGCAACTGCTGGTATTTATATGTTTATCCTCTTTTTTCATATGAAGATATCATAGGTCTATCTAATTCATCTTCCGGAGTTTTTGCGGAGGATATGATTGCACGTAATAAAAGAAAAACAAACTTAAAAAGTTTGTCGTTGATAAATCGTATGACCCGCGCGATAACACTGCTTTTGACTATAGTGATCCAGAGGTGCGGGTTCGATCCCCGTTCGTACTATAACTTTTGCTGTTGATTATAAATATTTCTAAACATATATTTCATAGTTTAAAAATAAACTGATAAAATATTTCTTTTCAAAATAGCACTCTTTCGTTAGCCAAATGATATACAATTTTACAGCTTTTTTGGTTTACGGGAACATCAGATAAATGTGACAATTGCTTTAGCTGATTGGCCTTCTGCTTTCATATTCATTCGCTTTGCAAAAAGTAACTCGTCTGTGTCACATTCACGTAATGTTTTAGTGCTTTTGTATTTAGCCGTATAACTTAACTTAGCAAAATTACTTTTGGGTCTACCAACTGTATTTTTTTTCTCATTACAGATTAAAGTGACGGATTTGTTTAACCAATTTTTATTTTTTTCTAAAAATGCTCTTTTAGTTCGTTTAACTGCTAACCACTTTTTTCGGAATTGCGTCGAAAATTTTCTATTTTGGATTAACAAATAAATGAAAACACAAGTTTTACTTTGTTAACTCTGGCTTATTTTATTTTCGCGCTAGACGTGATTGCAGTTTCGTACTACTAGTACATTTTCAAACGCTATGAAAATATTTACAATCAAGTTAGGTATATATACAGACAAAAAATCTTATGATTATAATTAGGGAAAGCGAACTGTACATTTTTTATGATCAAAAAAGTTTTAATAGGGTGGTATTTCCTACATCTGATTCTGAATTTATTCTGAATTTAAAAGATTAACATTTTCATAATGTAATATATCTAACTTATTTATGTCAGGGAATTTATGTCACGTTTCTAAGAAATGGTTGGCAAAATCAAAGTTTACTGAATAAAAATATAAGTTGCCGCACTGGGCCCTCGGCACATTGAAAATCCCAGATAAAAGACGAGCCACCTAGTTTCAAACCCGACCGACACTGGCTCCTGTTACCGAGCTGTTTAAAATTAGTTTGGCTTCGCACTACGAATATTTATCTACCAGGGAATTTCAAAAGTATTAATAATTATTTTAGACAAAAATTATTGAGTTGAATTTTGTCGTCGGACTAGTTTAATATTTCACAATTACAGTTTTAAATGTTATTTAAATATAGTGAATTTAATATTAAATTGTTACTTACCTGCTAGTCGAATTTAAGAATACAATATTTTTATTATATAAATAAAAAAATTGGTAAATTTCGTTTACCCGAAAATTCTCTTTTATGATTTTTTTGCATTTGTTCGGAATAGTGAAGTGTGACTCAGTTTATTTCAGTACGTAGTCACGGTATATTATTGTTACATATACTTTTCTTTTTTATTGGGAGCCATTTTGTTTCATGATATTGAATTCCTACCAATATTTTACCATTTTCTTTTTACCTATGTCACACTTAACTTTTGGGCATAATTTAAAATAAATTCAATAAATATTTCTTGCATTGACACATATCGCCATTTTGTTACTTCATGTTGAATTCGTTCCAGTTAATCCTATTTGCACATTTAATTTTTCTGCAAAATTTGGAGTCAATTGAACAAAATTTTTTACGATGATTTAAAAAAAAATTATTTGGCCGTCATTTTGTTTCGCCATCTTAAATTGAAACTCGTATTATCAGTCTTTACGTAATCCGTTGATCCGCAGATATTTCCTAACCCCAAATAAAGCACCACTTTAACATAACAAGAAGACCGATAACGAAAACCATTTAAAAACTTAATATCTGGCCAATATCTGCGAACCAGTAAGTAAAGACTGATAATATGGGTTTCATTCAGGATATAAAATCTGTATATGTGTCCTGAGGATGCAACAATAAAGTTGCGAAACATCGACAACTTAAAAATAGAGTCTTGTTTTTTTTCTGGATCCTAACCCCGAATAATACACCACTCTAACATAAAAACAAGAGGATTGTTAACGAAAACCATTTAAAAACTTAATATCTGGGAAATAACTGCGGACCAACGTAGTCGATAAAGACTGAAAATAGGTTATATGTGTCCTGAGGATGCAACAATAAAATAGTGAAACGTCGACAGTTTAAAAAAGTCTATTAATTTTTTTACTGGATCCCAACCCCAAATAATACACCACTCTAATATAACAACAAGAGGATCGTTAACGAAAACCATTTAGAAACTTAATATCTGGGAAATATCTGCAGATCAGCGTAGTAGGTAAAGACTGATAACGTGGGTTTCATGCAGGATATAGAATTTATATGTGTCCTGAGGATGCAACAATAAAATAGCTAATAGTCGACAGTTTAAAAAAGTCTATTATTTTTTTACTGGATCCCAAACCCTAATAATACACCACTCTAACGTAACAACAAGAGGATCGTTAACGAAAACCATTTAGACACTTAATATCTGGGAAATATCTGCAGGCCAACGGAGTTAGTAAAGACTGATAATATGGGTCTCATGCAAGATATAGAATCTATATGTAATCTGTTAGTCAGTCTGCAACAATACAGTTGGGAAACAGATAATTTAAAAAAAGACTTGCTTTTTTCACTGGCTCTTAACCCCAAATAATACACCACTCTTAACTTTTTTTAACATATTACTAGGTCATCCTCATATGACCCTTAATTTTTGGACAAAATTTGGATTCAATCGGTTAAGTAGTATTTAAGCTATGTCGCGAACTAATAGATAGACAGACCGACAGACGAAACGACGGAATGGATAAAACATGTTTTTTACAGCCATCTACAGAGCAATATCTGATAGGCATATTGGCTCATATTTGTCAAACTGTGTATGTGCCGGAGACCCCACTGGTACCCAGAATGCACCAGCCGGGGCGGGACTCGAGGAATAGGTAAATCGAGTCACGTGTTCAAGTGCTGCAACTTATATTTTTACTCAGTAAACTTTGGCAAAATGAGAGTTCTGTTTTTTAATCTATAAGAGGCGTTATGCTCTTTGAATCTGACATCGAAATTTCTTCCTCTTTGCCCTATATAGCAGCTACTGCAGTCGTCGCATTTTAACCTTAAACTCCAGACTTTTATAGAAGTCCACTTTAATTTTTACTTTATTTTTATTTTCCTCATAAAAGTGACGTTTTGTATTCGTGAAAAAAACATTCTCCGAGATTTTTTCAGATCTTTACATGTTCTCGAATCCGTCGGTCTGTCTGTTCGAGGCATAGCTAGAAAACTACTTACTTCATTGACCTCAAATTTTGGTTAAAAATTAAGGGTCATATGGCGATGACCTGGTAAAAATCCAATATGGCAAAACAAAATGGCGGCCTAGTGAAATGTTAAAAAAATTATTACTAAGAAAGTCCTTACCCAATTTAACTCAAATTTTGCACAAAAATCAAGTATTATGTAGAAATCAACTAGTAAAATTTTTGTACGAATCCAAGATGGCGGAACAAAATGGCGGCTTATAAAATATTTAAAAATTCGGCCTAAAAGAGAGATGAGCTAGTAAAAGTGTGGTACTAATTCAAAATGGCGGCCAGATAAAATTTTTGTAATCTGAAAAATCACCCTCTTAGGTCTTATATATATATATATATATATATATATATATACATATATATATATACATATATATCAAACAAACAAACAAAAGTATGCTTTATTGCCGCAGAAAAATTTTACAATTTTATGGACAAAGCAAAATATACCTAAAAATAAGACATATCAAAATATTAAGCGAAAATAATTTCGACAGGTCAGTGCTTTTTTTTAAAAATGTAAATTATCAATTTACCAAATCGTAAAACACACGTTAGAATATAACATAACATTGCAAACAGTAAATGAATCATGATAACCTTATAAAAGTAAACAAACACACATGTACGAGGTGAATAATTTCGATGACATTGAAATCAAAATTGCAACTATGCGACCTTAAACTCTATGTTCTTATAGTTATACAAATAATTGTGATGTTAAACAGAAGGTATATTGAACTAGTGTAGAATGTAGTATACAAAAAGAATTAAATTGTTTTTAATCCAATACCTAACAAAAATAATTAAGTTTTAAGTGAATGTTCGACAGTTCTTTTCCCTATATAATGATTTACAAAATTCTATGCTACGAGTTAGGACATGACTCACAAAAGATTTAAGTAAACAAGCGAGTTTAGTGACAATTTAAAGAGACTTACTCACTGAAAAAAAAATCATTAATGCTGTAAAATGGTCTTTCAATGAGGTATGCTTTGGTGTTTTTTCGAAATTGTGCAAGCATAGGGATAGATTTTAAATGTACTGGCAGATTGTTGTAAAGTTTTATGGCGTTGTAAATAATTGATTTTTTTATTAATTCTGTGGAAGGAATGGGAAGATAAATATCATGCCTAGAGTTTCTGGTAGGGTATACATGTTGTGGCCTTTCTGGGAGGGTGTTTATATGTTTTCTCAGCAAACATACCGTTTCCAAAATAAATAATGCAGGAAATGTTAATATTTCAGGTTTTTTGAAATAGTATTGGCAGTGAGCTCTATTATTTAGACCAAACAAATAACGAATGGCTCTCTTTTGAAGCATAAAAATACTACGAAATTGCTCGGTGGTACAGCAGCCCCAAAAGGGAAGGCCATAGCGGAGGTGGGATTCAAATAAAGAGAAATAAGTAAGTCTGGCAGAAGGAACGTCTAGTTCTTTTGAAACTGATCGAATGGCGAAGCAGGCGGTAGAAAGTTTTGTAGTTAAGGTGTCAATATGATTAGACCATTTTAGGTTGATATTTATATTTAAACCCAGGAATTTAACCGACTCTACGTATTCAATATTGCTGTTATGTACCTGAAGTGGTTGTAAAGTTCCTTATAAGATAACGCCACCGTTTTATCGACGTTAAAACAAAGCATATTGGAATCGGACCAAGCCTTAATTATAACCAAGTCTTTGGAGATACTAGAGTGTAAAGACGTTGTATCAAAATCACTCCATGTTATGCTTGTGTCATCAGCAAAAAGGGAGATTCTTCCATTAATTTTAAGGTTCGTGATATCATTAATGTATAACAAAAAAAGAATAGGTCCCAAGACTGAACCTTGAGGGACTCCACTTGTAATCAACTTACAATCAGAATCGGAACCATTAGCCCTTACAAGTTGTTGCCTTTTTCCAAGATAAGATTTGAACCAATTTAAAGAAGTACCACGAATTCCATAAAAATTTAGTTTGTTTATCAGAATTTCATTCACAATCAAAGGCTTTCCCATAGTCACAAAAAACTGAGGCAGTTGGGTGGTTGTTATTGAGAGATAAGTAGACGCCTCTAAGCAACGTGAACATGGCGTCACTGGTGCACTTGTTGGGTAGAAATCCGAACTGCTCCGGGGATATTATCTGATGTTTCAGGAGAAATGGCATAAGACGGTTCTTCAGTAGCCTTTCGATGATTTTTGATAGCACTGGTAGTAGTGCAATTGGGCGATAATTGCAAGAGTTAGTTTTTTCGCCGCCTTTATGAAGTGGAATAATTATAGCTGTTTTAAGGCAATCAGGGAATACACCTTTTATAAAGGACTCATTTATTAATGTTGTAAGGGCCTCTATGACTGGGAGTGGCAAGTTCAGGAATATTCTAATTGATAGGCCATCAGTGCTACACGAAGATTTACTTTTGATATTATGTATTACCTTCAATAGTTCAGTGTTGCTAACGGGACTTAAGAAAAAGCTATCAGCTAAATTTTTTGAAGGAGGGAGAAACGAAAGAGGGTCCAAACTTGGCGAGATACTAGAGGTAACATTTTTGCTTACATTAATAAAATAATCATTTAGATCATTAGCCCCTGGCAAGATCTGAGTCACAGGGTTTGATTTGATTCTGAGGTTATTGATAATGGACCAGGTTTCTTTTGAAACGTTATTAGAGTTTGTTAGACGTTTTCGGTAGTGTAATTTTTTTGCTGACTTAATAAGAGTAGTGTAGATCCTCCTATAATTAGAGATATAGTCGAGAATAAGAAAGGAGTCGGTGAATTTTTTTATATATGAGAGCGAGCGCATATTTTTAGCAGAAATTCGTATTCCTTTCGTGGTCCACGGTTTATGCCGCTTAGGTTTGATATTCTTAAGCGGGAAGGCCTTGTTAAAAGCCCTTAAAGTTTTATTTAAAAAAGTTCTGAAGTTTGTGTTGACATTATCAGATTCAAAATTCCAATTGGTGTTAAAGCAAATATTATGAAATACTGAGAAATTTGCGGCCGAGAAAATTCTGCCCCGATGGCGAGATCTTGGTAAGGGCCTAATAGGTAAACTAAACCTGGAAATTACCGCCTCGTGATCGGAAAGACCTGAGTTATAGACCTGTGATTGCACTTCTGATGGAGAAAAATCAGACGCGATGATAGAAAAAGAGTTTTTTGAAATTCTAGTTGGCGAGGATACATGCATTGAAAGACCGAAAGAGTCGAATATAGAAATTAGATATTTCTGGATGGCACAAACAGTAGCATAGTCAATATTAAAGTCCCCGCATACAATTTTTTTACCTTTAATCGGTAGGCTGTCTAGCAAACTTACCAGGCTATTTAAAAATGATTGTACATCAGAGTTTGGTGATCTATAAATACAAATTACATAAAGATCAAGGTTTTGATTATATACTATAGAGAATTCAAAAGAGCTATCCGCTAACAAATGATCATATTTAGATACCGACATGAAATCTCCATTTAGGGATAGAATCAGTATATATATATATATATATATATATATATATATATATATATATATATATATATAATATATATATATATATATATATATATATATATATATATATATATATATGTGTTTTATCAAGTCGATCGGCCCGTCTGTCGGTTTGTCTGTCAGTTCGCGGAATAGCTTAAAGAATGAGTAGTTTTTTAGATTGACTTTAAATTTTAGTCAAAAATTAGGGCTCATATGGGGATTACCTGGTCATATTTTGGTTAAAATCCAATATGTCGCAACAAGATGGCGCCCTAAAGAAACTTTAAAATAAATATTACTTAAAAAACTAATTTTTCAATTTGTACAAAAATCAAGTATTAAGTAACTGGTAAAATTTTGGTACAAATTCAGCCTAAAAAACTACTTAATGAACTAATTTCAAATTGTGTACCATAACTAATTGTAGTATAGAAATGAACTAAAACTGTGGTATTAATTCAAGATGGCAGAACAAAATGGCGGCATAGCTTAAAAACTACTCCTCAGATTAACTTCAAATTTTGGAAAAAAATTAAGGCTTATATGGGGATGACCTGGTAATATTTTGGTAAAAATCCAATCCAGCCGGAACAAGATGGCGGCGGCCTAGTGAAATTTTCCAAAAATATTAAGCGTTACATAAGAATGAAATTGACTGTAAATTTTGAAGAAAAATTAAATATGATATAAGGATAAAGAGGTGCTAATTCAATATGACAGTGTAAAAATTAATTAATTAATAAATTCATTTTAAATTATGCCCAAAATCAAGTGTGGCATCAGTCGAAACTGGTAAGGAGGGATCCAATATATTAGAACAAAATGGCGTCCAGTAAAAATGTTTGAAAAGACAGTATATATGTGTTCCTAATTAACAATGTACTGAACTAAATTGGTTCACACTTCACTATTCCTAATAAAAGGAAATATTCATAACGAGGGAAGTTCCAGGTAAAGGAAATTTACCAATTTTTTTACGCTGAAAGAAGTACAATTAAATATTATCTTGTGAGCTAGTATTCTTTAAACTAGAACCTTTCATTGACATTTTTTTATGATTTTACTGAAACGTAGGTATCTATAAGCCTTTTAAGTCTTTATTCACAGCCGTTTCAGTTATCAAACATTTACATGTTTGACTTTTTCCGAATAGGATAACTTGCTCAGATTCTTTCATTCTTTTCGAAAGCGCTTCATTTTTCTAAAAAACACAAAAGACAACTTTGTGTTTTTTTAGTATATTGCTAAAAATCAATCAGATTTTAAAATAAACAGTGGCGTATCATAAATTTACTAAAATATATATCGGAATGGCTGGCCATGCGCACGCCAGTGTCTCACTGGAATATCTCTGGTTAGAAAAAGTTTTTAAATATTTATTTTACATACCAAATTTCAACGAAACACCTTAAGAGGTTTTCCAATATTAATAGAAATCATTATTTTCTGAAAATATTTAATAGGATAAGGTGCTCAGAATTTTTTATTTTTCTCGAAAACAGGCCATATATCAAAAAAAATCAAATTGCACTCAGTTTTCAAAATTGACAGTGGCGTTTTATAAATTCACTAAAACAAAAATATAGCTGCGTCGATTATCTTTCTTGAAAAAAGTAGCATTTTATACACTTGTTTTATATACCAAATTTCAATATCATAATAAAATACTTTAAGGGGTTTTCCAAATGTTCACCCTTGTTCTTTAAAAAAGTTTAACACTCTGTGCATATATGTATATACAGGGTGTCCCGGATAAGAATGAACTCTACAGGAATCTCGTAAACTAGCAGAGATGCAGAGATGTTTAAATTAAAAAAAAGTTGCGCTCCAATGAACTCTGCAAGATAACGTTTTCAGATTTGGAACATTTCGAGTACTTCCGAAGAAATTAAGGAAAAACCGAAAACTCGCGATTTGGTTTTTATTTTTTTCTGGTTCTATTTTCAAAAATATTGGAAAACAAATTTTACATTTTCATTGTCACTTTTTCCCCTCTACAAGATGGCATCATTGGATTTCGAATCCGACGTTTCGTTTCTTCACAACTACCATCAATTTTATTTTTTTAAATAGTCGAAAAAAATTGTTGTGTGCTTAATAAGCTCTATTTTTAATTCTAAATTCAATGACATATCGCACTTTGCATTTATTCGACGTTTCGGACTCAAAAAACCATCATCAGTGATATTCGATGATGATTCTGCAAAAACGAAACGCCGGAACAAAAATCTGATTAGTTTATCTTGTCGAGAAAAAAAAGTTGCTATGGAAACCCAAAATTTATTTTGATCTAATTCTTACCCTAGACTTTAAAAAAATGAGTAATTATTTTATTTGTGTTGGTATCGGGTGTGATGGAAAACAAGAAATTTGTTTTTATCTATCTGTTTGGGTTCAATTAATAATAATAAATATTTGGTTTGCTCCAGTATGTACAAAATAATTTCCAATTATTCATAGGCGGCTTTGAAATTCAACAATATTTGCAATTGTTTGGCTTGGTTACTATGAATACCTTGGATATCTGTCACTTTCTTCATTCTTCTGCATTCTTGTTAGTATTTGAGTACTTATTTTAAAATATTGTATTGTAAAAATGGCACATTATTGCAATGAAGTTAAATTTGATGTGATGAACATGATGAACTTTTGAAAAGCCAGTGCGTCATCGTAAAAAATCGCAAAACCCTGAACAAGTAATGCGAGTTTTGTTTGCTGTAGAAGAAGATGATAATATTGGACTCCGTACCATCGAGAAAGAACAAGAAGTGCCAAAAAACCATTGCACATAGAATCCTGCGTAAAGAGAAATACCATCCTTATAAATATCGTATCTGCCATGCTTTGCATCCTGGAGATGAAGAACGTCGAACTACTTTCTGTGAGTGGTTCACACGAAAATGCGATGAAAATCCCCAATTTCCCCACCAGATTATTTGGACTGAGGAAAATTATTTATCAAACAATGGTTTATTTAATAGAAAAAATAGACTTTATTGGTCAACAAAAAATGAAAACCGATTCCGCACGTCCAAACACCAGAATCGGTTTGGAATAAATGTTTGGCGTGGTATTTTGGGAAACCGCATCATTGGACCATTATTTTTTGAAGTAACTCTCAATTCCGAAAAGTGCGGTCAGTTCCTAAGAAACGAAATTGAAGAGGCACTGGATGACTTGCCTTTAAACCTAACCTATAACATGTGGTTCTAACAAGATGGGGCTCCCCCTCACAATTCAAGACTCAACATATGGATTATTTAAGAAATCGATTTGGAAATAATTTAATTGCTACTCGTGGTCCAATTAGCTGGCCTCCTCGGTCACCAGAATTAAAAGCCGCAGTACGAGAATCCATCCGAAAAATAACACCAGAAATGCTACAAAATGTAATGAACGAAATTGTTTATTGTTCCTATTTATGTTTAAAAAATGAGGGCGGCATTTTTGAAAACAAGAAAAATGGTTAATTGTATTTAGTTAATAATAAGTTTTTATGTAAGTTAATAATAATACAATGCTTCACATCTAAATTAGATAAGTTCCAAATTTAAAAACATCATCTTGCAGAGTTCAGTGGAGCGCAACTTTTTTCTAATTTAAACATCTCTGCATCTTTGCTAGTTTACGAGATTTCTGTAGAGTTCATTCTTATCCGGGACACCCTGTATATATATATATATATATATATATATATATATATATATATATATATATATATATATATATATATATATATATATATATGTATATATATATATATATATATATATATATATATATATATATATATATATATATATATATATATATATATAGTAAAAGTGAGGTTTCTTGAACACGTAAACTATATTCTTATGTATTTTTGATAAATAAATATACACTACCGTTTTAAGTGTGCAGTAGTCTATATGTGTGACTTTAAACATAAATGTTATAATGTTGTAATTGTAAGCTGAAAAAGATGGCTGTTTCAAACGTTTAATGTTTGTATATATTTATCCTCACAGAATTTTAGAATTAAAAATTATAATGGATAAGATTAGATAAATAGTGAAGGCCATAAGATGGCCGAGACGTTTTAAAAAAATAAAATCATCGAACCTCAATGATGTGTTATATTGTAAACACTATTCCTAAGTAAGATTTTTTATAAATATATATATATATATATATATATATATATATATAAATAAATATATAAACCTACCAGTTTCACGAACACGTCTTTCAGCTAGTTTTATGGTTTGTTAAGCGACGATGCGAAAAGCTTTTACTCTATACTCTGCAACTATTTTCTTGGCCATATCAAAAAACCAATAACATAATGGTCATTACTTCGTTGGTATTACTGTACGGCCATGACGAAACCATATACACCGGAAAAAAAGCAGCAATGTACAAAAAACATGAACAACAACAGCACCACTCACAATCAGACGCCTTTCAGCAATTTTATGAAATTCGCCTACCAAAAGATAGCCCGTAATTCATCCGATTTTGAACAAAATGTATGCATGAATTGAAGAATACTGTAAATACAGTAATAATTGTATTACAATAATTTAAACCTAAACAAAATGCATTTTTTAAATCTATATATCTCACAAACGAACGAACCATTCTTACCAGGTATATCTTTTTTGGGTAAAAGAGGTTTAAATGTATGCAAAGTACAGCAGATGGCACTCTCTAAATTTTACAATGAAAATCAGAGCAAGTTTGAATTTTTCATCCCACAAAACCTCCTCTAGCCGAATTTTGTGGCAATACACCAACTATCAAAAAAATTATTTATGAAAAACTAAAACCAAATAGAATTTTGACACTCTGTGTTTCCGAAATAATCCACTTTTAGACAGAGGTCATATTTTAGCCTCAGGAAGTTGCTGTACAATTTTTTAGCACCTTTTAGAGACACCCTGTATTATAATTATTGAAATAAGAGTCGAATTATTTGATGTTTCTATTTTTCGGTATATTCCATATTATAAAAAACGTCTTAATTGCTCTTTTAATAATTAGTAATAACAATATATTGAAAAACCTGTATTGAACTATCAAACATGACAATAATAAAATTAGATGTTTGTTTCCCCGGCCGTTTCGATATAATAAACAAATTTAAAAAGCGTTAATACTTTAAACAACCACGTATATATATATATATATATATATATATATATATATATATATATATATATATATATATATATATATATATACATGTATATAATCTTGTACATTTTTGAAAAAGCCTACTATGTTAGGCGAAACGTAAAATAGAGAGAACAAAGTTGGAAGAAGCCGTTTTTATTTTTACATAAACCTAAACCCAAGAAAATTGAAGTAAAATATATATATATATATATATATATATATATATATATATATATATATATATATATATATATATATATATATATATATATATATATATATACATATATATATATATATATATATATATATATATATATATATACACATCTTCCGTCATTCGGAAGCCCGAAATGTCATATTGCACGGGAATTCGAAGCCCATTGCGACCTTTGGAAGCCCACCTTCGAACTTCCTAAATACAAACGTGTATAAAGCTTTTCTACGTTCACACCAAAGTTAAAGAAAACTGTACCTAATTTTTTGCTTGGGCTTCATATTTACATGTTGCTCTCTAAAAACATACGCGTCAGGGTACACGGTATCGTACTGTAGTTGGCGCTCTAGTCGTGGTGTGTAAATGATATACAACTCTGTATAGGTTCTACGGGTTTGAAAAGCCCCACTAAATACGACGACTTTAGCCGTACCGGCGACATGGCAGCGTCGCAGAAAATTTGGATTATAATTTTAATAAGAAGATTAGACATTTGTGTAGTATGGTTATGAATTCGAAGTGAGAATTCGTGGCCCGGGCTTCAAAAAAACGCGCGAAAGTGAATTTAGTGAATATTAGTGACATAGAGGAGATAACAAATTGTGGCTGGAATATTTTTATATTAATGAAACGTGCAAAGCCGATTTTAGAACTTGCTTTAGATATTTGTATGAACGTTAAAAAATGTACAGCGAAATGGTTTTGGTTAATTGTTAAGCGGTAGGGAAAATAATACTAGCGTATCTTGCGCTAAAGACAAAATAAATCCTACAAGATCCTCATTTTGAACTTTGACACATTATTAGGTCAATATCATCTTTTTAATTAAATTAACATTCAACTATTTTCTACCGATTAATATTTAGAAAATTTGTTCAGAAAAATATAGGAAATTCGCACGGCAGTATGTTAAAAGCATACACCTCATAAATTTCATACCACATAAAAACAATGCAAACCAATCAAAAATCAGAACATAACTCAACAGAAATGCATGGATACAAAAACGACCTTAAAACGTTAAGTATAACTTTGAAAAAATAATCCTAGTGTCAATCCTGTGCTAGGCAATTTAAAAGGTCTGCACAAAAGATCGTAAGTGACAGCTAAGTAAAATGTTTCCGTATTTAGTATAGTTAAAAGGAGTTATTTGTAGTGGAAAATACCATATATGAAAAAACTTTGCTGGCCTTTAAAACTGCCACCACAAAAATTGTATTTTTTGTAATTTTAGTGTTGAAATCCATTTGTTTGTATGTTTTGATAACCCTGTATATTTGACCTAAAGTTTATTACTGTCAAAACTATTTTTTTCTATAAGCACCAACTTTAATCAGAAATAAAAATTTCTTAATGTATACCTACTTAATAAAGTTTTCCATATGTTGCATACTTTTTTGGACGCACTTGACATATGTGTGAAGCATTAGTCCCGCCTGTGCACTAGCAGAGTATATTCTAAGCATTAACAGGACAAATATATATATAAAAAAAGATCATCTGCTTTTAAGCAGATTGAGCAATGAAAAATGAGGCCAGCTTTCGAGCTAATATCAAATTGTATTTAGTGTCCAAATTTTGTATTTACTTTGATACAGGGTGTTTTTTGGTTGGTGACAAAAAATGCTGGACATAATTCTTGGCTCACTTTAGGGCTATAAGTTCATATTAACATGTGCTTGCAAGGCATTCGTTTTTGAGATAGTGAGTGTTAATATTTTAATTTTTTTTAAGTTTTTAATATATAACATTTGATTTACTGTATGCTGTGAATAATGCTTACAGAGTGGCTATGAAACATTTCAGAACACTTTATAGGGCATTACTTTTTCCCAGGTTGTGACTCCCTTTAACAAACAGGAATTTTTACTACAGTGCCACTAACCATTTTTACTATAAATGAAAATTACTAATTCTGTTTTGTAACTTCTTGGTCTCTTACATTAATTTAATTTTTTGAACTGTTTAGAACTTATTAATGGAAATATATATATATATATTTATGCTTGGTCATGGCACACATGGCTCGTAGAAAATGGGAAAAAATGGTCAAATTGTAATTTTGTAAATAGGAAACAAATTTCAATTTGAAAAGGTCTAAACCCAAGAACCATGATTTCTTAGTTGACTCCAGCCGTGAGAGCTTTCGTACTAAATGGATGCTTCATTTGATTCTTGTGAAGTCCCTGATTTCTTAAAAACATTAGAAAATATTTGTTAGGGGATGGGTGATGTATCCTTGTAGACAAGTCTAAATCATTTATTCATAACTAAGATGGAAGATCTCATTTCACAATATTTAAGTTTTATCTAGTAAATATTACAGCCTTTAAGATCTATTTTACATTATAAAAGAGATAAAACATATCTTACCTGAATCTGCATTAAACTATGAACACGTATTGTCAACACATTTCATGCATTTTTTAAATTTTAAAACAAAACCTTCATTAGAATGACGACTTAAATGCTCCACTGATTGGGAACTTTAAATCTTTTTGAACAATTGGTTCCAATTACCCCCTAATCCGATTGTCATAAATAGTACTTGAAAGCAGTTTTTAATGTGTTAGTAACTATATAGACTTAAATAATGTTGTACTATTAAAACTTTACATTTTTATAGCCTTTCTGTGAGTGGTAAGGTGTCACAAAAAAAATAAACATTTTCATGTATTATATAATCATATTGCTAAAAAAAGTACTTGACAGCAGTTAGTACTTTAAATATGTAAATAACTACACATTTTTTTAATAAAGTTTTATATCCAAAGTATTAGTTTTTTTTCTTTTGTTAGTTAGTAATGATTACGACCCTTAAATGTGCAATAATTTTTTAACATATAAACTATAAGTTCTTAAACATTTGTTTTCAGACCAAGGGTTTTTACATATGGAGGTAACCACAATTTATAAAATTTTATATTTTTTCATTAATTGATGATTAATTCAAACGCCACATACGATCAAATCAAAATAAAACAAATGGTAAAGTACCACAACAAAAATATTTTCTTGCATTAATAATCTGATTGATAATCACAATACAATACTTTTAAATATAATACTTAAAATTGTAATATAATATAATAAAACCATTTTTTCTATTAACGCATAGAAAATATTAGTCTATTACAAAAATGACTTCTTCAGTTTTTCGAATTGCCCTATTCGCAGTTAAAAATGTTTATTTAATTTAATTCTCCATTAATAAAAAATGATAACTGTTAAGAATAAATAAAAATGCTTGTATTGCTTGAGCATATTGGCAACGCAGCTGGGCTTCGTATAATTAAACAAGTATATACATTTTTACACAGCGGGCTTCTTATTTTCTAAAAACGTATGGGAATCATAAAACCTGGAAAATATAACGATTTCTGTATATCAAGAAAAAGATACCCCTCTGCCTTTGCTTGCAATAACTGTAAGATTTAAATTGTTTTTCAATAAAATACACTTTGTTCAAACCAATATTTAGGCCGGGATTCGGGTAGTCTGTGGGACATACCGAGCTTCATATTAGACATGAGATGTATATATATATATATATATATATATATATATATATATATATATATATATATATATATATATATATATATATATATATATATATATATATATATATATATATATATATATATATATATTTGAAATCAGAAAGAACATATTTTTTATTTGAGATGATAATATACAGGGTGTTCTATTAAAAACAAACATTTATTTTTTTGAGGCATTTCTAAAAGATAATAAGCAAAAAATCCTTTAACTTTTGCATTTAACGTTTATTTGTAGCACCAAAATAAAGCCTCTAGGTATATAGGGCACAAAATAAAAAGAAAAATCCTGTACATATAAGAACAATTTTAACAATAAGAAGGCACATATTTCGCAGACCTTTTTAAGACATTATAAGATCTATTATTTGCACTCCCATTTCCTATTGTTTCTCTATGTAAGTTTAAATCTCTGAAAATTTCTCGTGTTAGCTGTGCAAGAGTACTTTCTTTTCCGGATATAATTCCTTACAAAGAAACTTTCCTTAATCTCTTGCGACATGTGCGTGACAGTTGCCCTACTTTATCTTAATTTAACCGATAAAAAGCCATGGTAAACGAGCAAAAAATTACCGAGTTTGTTGCGCCACGGTTATAGAATTCATCAATATTATAAGGAATCGCGGGTATTATGAGAAAAAAAACTGGTTGTCTTGCATGAGGGTGGCCCTAGTATTTAAATTTCGTCATCGACTTTCGCCGGCGACTGATGACTGCTTATTATTTTTATATTAATCATTAAATCGGGAATTTACAGTGAAGTTAATTAAGGAGGAGCTTTTAATAAATAATGCTAAATAGCTAAAAATTGATAATTTTAACGTGTTATTGTAAACTTTTAAATGTAAACAAAAAATCGGTAAATTTCCATTACCCGGAAATCAATCTTTCCTTTTATTAGGAACAGTGAAGTGTGACCCGATTTAGTTCAGTACATAGTCATTTAGAAACACATATATACTGTCTTTTTAAACATTACTCATTCAGAAAAAAAATTGCAGAATTGTTTGATAGCAATCTTGGTCTTAATCCGCGATAAACTTCTGATTTTGTTGAAAATTACAAATCAACCCCCAAATTTGGTGCGTCATAGAACGGATACTATTAGACTCAGACGAAAAATGCGAACATCAAATTGTGCACAATTTTGTTCTCTACATATTTCAATTGTAGTTTGTGTTTTTTTCATAGCACTTACCACAACGGCGTTATTTCTCGAAAAGCATCCCGAAGCAGAGTTTTCCGCCCCACACCCCTCGAGCGTTAGCCCCCGAGGTCGCAAACTTAGGTGTACTTTCAGGGAACCTATATCTACTATCCCACTAAACCCTTTCAACGCGGTCAAGAGAAAACTTGTTAACGAGAAAAAAGTTTTTTTCGCGAACTTGTGGAACTAATGGAAATTTTTACGATATATGAAAATTGGATTTTCTGCAAGATTACAGCTTTGGAGCATATTTAAGGTCAGATTTGCTTTTTAATGTTAAGGGATTTTAGAACTAGCAATCGAGTTTTACCGGCTGCACCCACCTGAGGATTATACTTGAAAAATGTGACCATCTTTTTAAATTTTCTATTATTTTGACTTTAGGTAAAGCTTATTTAAAAATTATTTTGAGTTAGTGTAATCCTATAATCCTATTGTGCACAATTTTTTTCTCTACATATTTCATTTGAACTTTTTTTCTTACCAATACTGTTCCACTAAATTTCATTTCTTTCCAACCTGTTGCGAATAGAAACTCTTTTTTTGTACCTATTGCTGCTTGGACTATTATAGTAACAAGCAGGGGCGTGCGGTGAAATTTTAAGAAATTTTTAGAAACTTACCTATTTGTAATGTAATTCGATTCTTCGATCATGTTTTGCAAATTCGTCAATGACGTCATCAAAAAAACGTCGATGCTCCTGCCCCGTTGAATTTCTCACGAAATTTTTTATACGTTTAAGTGTTGAAAAATTGCGTTCTACTGATGAACTTGTGGCAGGTATTGTCAATACTAATTCACGCAATTTCGACACTTCGGTGTAGGCATCTTCCAGCTCCTTGTCTTTTAAAAATTGCATTAGTTCCTTAGCGTTATTTTTTGCGCTAATGTCATCAGTCTCGTAGATTACTTTTAGTTCAGATCGCAGTAACACTCGGTCGAAGAACTGGCCATAATGACGAAGAAGAGATTTAAACGCATCTTCTGGAAAAGTTTTTCCTTTAAATGCATCAAAATCACAGAGCTCGAGGAATTTAAAATCGTTTAAACCGTTAAATCTATAGTTTATTTGTTGCTGAATTTGATCGGTTATTTCATAAAAGAGGAGTCTGTATGATGTTTGAACATCTCCCACCTTGTCTGTTAGCAATTTAAAATTGTTCGTATTGTTTTTCCGGATAAAAATGTCTAATACAGTTTTTCATTTTTGTGGTTAAATTTTTCATAGGCGGTTTTGTCCTTCCTTTGGAAATTATTTGAAGCTTATCAGCGAAGTTTAATGTTGAAAATCCCTTTATTATTAAGACACACACCACACATTCACACACACTCTTCTTACTAAATTCTCCAACATTTTCAACGTTATTACCGACAGCCGAAGTTGACGGTATTTGCATATCCACGTCCGTATTTTGTCTTCCACATCACACCATGCACGACGCGACGTACGTATCACACAACACACGGATAGCCGTTCAAACAAAGAACCTACTCCAACGATAGCTTCCGCCACCACTTAAAGCACGCGACAAATGCAAAAAAACACGGCCGGTGGAAAGTTCAATAACCTCTGGCTCGATTCACAGGAAATCAAGCATACAGGACTTGGCTGTTCTATTCGATATTCTATTGTGGCTGGGTCGGAGTCAAGTTCGCATTTATTATGGGCTTCATAATTAAGATAATATTTTAGCATTTTTAATATAAACTAAATTAATGGTTTCCTATTCCAAAAATTACATTTTAGAAGATGTTTTGTAATTTTTTTTTGGGGAAGCACTGCTTCCCTTGCTTCCATGGACTGCACGCCCCTGGTAACAAGAGTTTCCATGCGGAAATCCAACAATTATAAAATTTGTGAATGCATTTTTATTTTTTCTCAAATATTCTTAAAAAATGCGTTTACTCTGAATTTAAAAATTGCTTATAGTTATTAATTAGGTGTCATATTTTTCATGATAGATCTGATGATGTCCGATTCGGCGAAACATGTGTAAACCTTTAACTTAAAACATATGACTGAAACCGAGATCTACTCTTTTTATACACATTTAATTCTTATGCGAAATTTGAAATCGAACGAATATCTAGTTTTTTCGGAATGAATTTTTAAACATTATATTAGGCCGCTATTTTGGATTCGTACCAAAAGTTTACCAGTTAATCCTTATCTCACACTTGATTTTTGTGCAATATGTGAGGTAAATTGAGTAAGTGGTTTTAGTAACAATTTTTTAACTAGGCAGCCACTTTGTTCCCCCACAATAGATTTTTACCAAAATGTTACTAAAGCATTCCCATATGACCTTCAATTTTTGACTATAATTTGAGGTCAATCAGGAGAGTAGTTTTTTAGTTATGCCGCAAAAAGACTGGCAGCTAGACAACCCGACAGAGAGGAGGCCGTGAAACGGAAAGATCTGAAATACATCTCGGAGAGTTTATTTTCACGATTACAACAATGGAGGAAAAATTGAACATCTCAGATCTCAAAATATTAAATTACTGGGCAAATAAGTTTGCAATTTTGCCTCCTATTTAACCTTTGCTGTATCTCATGCTATTTACGGGATCACAATAGTGGGAAACGATTTCGTTTCACCCTGTATATTACTAGCTATGGATTATAAAAAACTGGTTTTAAGCACAATTATTAATGTTTTCTGAAAAAAAAATCCATAATGACACAGATAATTTAAGTGTATTTTCCACAGGTAGGACAGCTCGGCACATAAATAGGCTTCTCTGAAACAATCCATACAGGTTGTATAGATTACCGCCTTCTAAAAGACATCAAAGCGCATGTGCTGTAAACCAGACAGAGGCAGACTCTGCAAAAATGCGAATGGGTGACAAAGATGGATACGGATGACCCTATGATGTGCCTACAAGTTTCAGTCGGGACTCAAACGCGAACGCGGTCAAGAGAAAAGAAACTTTTTAACGCGGAACAATTTTTTTCCGCGAACTTGTGGAACTAACGGAAGTGATATTTGAAGGAAATTTTAGTGACATTTAAAAATTGGATTTTTTGCCAGATTACAGCTTCGGAGCAGATTTAAGGTCAGATTTCCTTTTTAATTTAAGATTTCAGAACTAGCGATTGAGTTTCACCGGCTGCACCCACTTGTGGATTATACTTGAAAAATATGACCACCCTTTTTAAATTTTCTATTATTCTGACAAAGTTACCTAAATCTAAAAATTATTTTGAGTTAGATTAACCCTCTTAATCCGCTTTAAGGCTAGATTCGAGTTTAAAGAACCACTTGTAGATAATATATAAGCAATTACTTTTTTAATATTTTTGTCGAAGTTAAATTTAATTTTATCTGAAAAGAAAATAACTATTTGTGAGATAAATAGAAGAGATATAATTACGTTCTATATGAAAAGTATTTAGGTACTCTGTCGCCGTGTTTAAAAAATTTGATAATTTGTATATTTGGAGATAATTGCTGGAATGAGAAAGTATTTAAATTTACGCCAGTACTAGAAAAAAACTTAAAACATTTGTATAGAAGTTATAACTTATTAAAAGAGCTAAAACGAAACACTTCTTACCTGCCATTGGCGCCGCCAGGTTGGTGGATCCTTGGAGGGGGGGTTAGATTGACTAACAGAATGGTAATCTCTTTTCGATTAAAGCACAAGAGCTTAACTATATGCTCCAAATTTTTGTATTATTAGGAAGTATAAAGTTTATATAAACAGGGGCCCGCGAACGCTTCGTTTTCGAAATACAGGGTGTGAAAAATATTTTTTCGTTTATTTCCACAAACTTTAAAACTTTTGAGAGAAATCAATTAAATTTCGTATTCTGTTTTGTATGTTTTTAGCAAGATGACTGTTTATGCATGGTTAATTTGATGTTCATAATGATCGGACGAATTTTCACTCATTCATCATAGGATGGATATATATATATATATATATATATATATATATATATATATATATATATATATATATATATACAGGGTGGCCCATCGAAAACGTACCGCAAGGCATAACGGCCAGGGTAATTTTTTTTTCAAAAAATCCAAAAACACGTCAATTTTGTTTGTGAGGGGGACAATTTTTGCCCTTAAAATGATCGCAAAATTTTCAACCCTCTAAGCGGGGGTGTCATCCCCCAAACTTTTTCAAATGGGAAGAGGGGTCAAGTGGTACCGCAATGAAAAGGGCTTTCTATTCTCTATACATTCCCGCTTTGGTTTTGAAAATCGGTCAAGTCATTTAGAAAAGATGAAGGATTGAAATTTAAAATGTTTATTTACAAATTATCAGAGTAAATGATAAGGATAAATTCCTTCGACCAATTCGCTATTTTTGTCCTGTTATTTTAGATGTTTACTGCTGATTTTAGTGATTTGACATGCCACAACGATCAGATGCGGTAGTTGCTAGATAGCTGTTCTGTAACTTGTGCGTTTAAATTTCTCAATATCATTAAATTTTTTATCAATAATTATGGTGTACTCACTTGCAGAAAAAGTGGAAATAATCGAACTTTATTTTAAAAATAATGAATGTGGCAATCGGGTTGCGCAGATATTTAATAAACGACATCCTGAAAAACACCTTTCCGGCAAAATTGTTCGCGAGTTAGTAGCAAAATTTCGCGAAACTGGATCCCTTATGAATAAAAAGAGGCAGATGGAAAATCCTGTAGTAAATGAAGCTATGGAGGTCTTTGTATTGGGCCAAGTTGCCATGGATAGTACGCTGAGTACAAGAAAATTAGCCAATGAGACCGGCGTGAATCGTACAAGTGTCCAAAGAATATTGAAAAAACACCATTTCCACCCGTATAAAATTCAGTTGGTACAAGAACTCAACGAAGACGATTTTGATCGCCGCTTGCAATTTTGTGAAACTATTAGTGAACGAGTGGCCAATAATAATAATTTTCTATTCAATGTGTGTTTTTCGGGTGAGTGCACTTTCTTTTTGAACGGTGTAGTTAATCGGCATAACTGTCGGTACTGGGCTGAGAACAACCCCAGGGTATTTCACGAGGTGCACACACAACATCCTCAGAAATTGAACGTGTGGGCTGGTATTTTTGGAAATTCTATTGAGGGTCCTTTTCTTCTTCCTGGAACTCTAACAGGTGATATGTACTTAGATTTACTGGAAAATACCATCGACCCAGCCCTAACTGACATCATCGAAAATAATCCTGGATACGTTGAAGCGGAACTGATATTTCAACAAGACGGTGCACCTCCACATTACTCTCAAAATGTGCGTAATTATTTAAACACTAACTTTCCCGGGCGGTGGATAGGACGAAGGGGTGCCATTGAGTGGCCTCCCCGGTCACCCGACTTGACTCCTTTAGACTTTTTTCTATGGGGACACATAAAAAGTAAAGTGTATAGCACTCCACTTGCCTTATTAGAAGATCTGCGAACACGAATTATTGACGTTTGTCGCGAAGTGACCCCTCAAGTTCTTCAGAATGTTCGAGAACGATTTGAAGCTAATTTGTATTACTGTATGGAGGTCGACGGGCAACATTTTCAGCATTTGCTTCATTAATACGGTAAGTTTTTTATTTAATTCAATTTATGCGTTTTTTGAAAAATGTATTTTTCAAATTTCAATCCTTCATATTTTCTAAATGACTTGACCGATTTTCAAAACCAAAGCGGGAATGTATAGAGAATAGAAAGCCCTTTTCATTGCGGTACCACTTGACCCCTCTTCCCATTTGAAAAAGTTTGGGGGATGACACCCCCGCTTAGAGGGTTGAAAATTTTGCGATCATTTTAAGGGCAAAAGTTGTCCCCCTCACAAACAAAATTGATGTGTTTTTGGATTTTTTGAAAAAAAAATTACCCTGGCCGTTATGCCTTGCGGTACGTTTTCGATGGGCCACCCTGTATATATATATATATATATATATATATATATATATATATATATATATATATATATATATATATATATATATATATATATATCGTAACAACGAGGCACTTGTTGATAAAATTATACAAAGAAAGAGAAATCAAAAACTTATTACAAACGTTTTTCCTATAGTACAAAAAAGACCGACAGATTCACTAAATTAATATGCTTCCATTACATTCAATAGCCCAGTAGCATACCGTATACAAAACTTTTTTAAAAAACATAATATTACAGTATCCTTTAAAACTAACATTACCATAGGTAACGCTGTAATAAATAATAAAGATAAAACCGATATTTTACTAAAATCTGGTATTTATAAAATTGTTTGCGACTGCCAGGCAACATATGTGGGTAGAACTTACAGAAATTTTAAAACCAGAAAAACGAAAGAATTTTCAAATATTACACATCTCTCCAAAAAACCATCTTTTAAATAATCTGGAAATCCTCGAAATTCTAAGGCATAACAAAGGATAACAACTAAGTCTTAACGCACAACAAAACTTTGACGGAAATTTCCTTTTCTCCTTGTTCTTATAAAAATTGTTAGTCCAGAATATCACAATGGTTTTATATAAGTTTGCGTTTTTCTCGGGTTTGGGAAGTATTTTTACTAGGTAAATAATTTTACCAGCATGGTAGCATCATCTACCGAGTATCATTTATATCTTTGGAACACCCTAAGAAAGAAAGGTAATATA
The DNA here is from genome assembly GCA_030620095.1 of Kuschelorhynchus macadamiae. Classification (NCBI taxonomy): domain Eukaryota; kingdom Metazoa; phylum Arthropoda; class Insecta; order Coleoptera; family Curculionidae; genus Kuschelorhynchus; species Kuschelorhynchus macadamiae. Next base: position 527,329 of record JAUTXW010003222.1, read on the forward strand.
AAAATAGCATACTATCAACGTTTTAAAGGATAAATAGTTATATTTTCTTGTTTATTCGTTAGAGGTCATCATTGCTTCCAAAAGTTGTTAACAAATAAAATTTGTATATCGTCAAACGGTCAAGGCATTTCTTACATCACCGGCGAAGTACTTAAAATATCTTCCTGTTGATTGTTTTTTGTTTGTTTGTCTTTTGGTGTATTAATGTTACTTTTACATTGCTTCTGATTTTTTATGAATGAGTATTGTTATATATTTTATTGTGCAACTTCTGACTAAGAGAATTGTAAGTATTGTTTTTTGTTTTTTTAGAAGTAGGATTGACGAGTGTGGTTAGGTTTGGTAGATTTGATTTTCAATTAATTTTTGTAGTGGTTCTGAAGAAGGGGAGCAAATACAAGGCACCCGAAACCGGTAAACCGAAATAAATTCTTGTGAGAAAAAAGTCTTTTGTCTGCACATATCCCTCGTTATTTATAAAATAGAGTAAATTGGTGTAGAAACAAAAAATTTTTCGGAAATTTATTTTTTTTTGAAAACTATAGTAGATATTCGCAAAATCTCAAAAACGTTCCGACACATGGTCAATATCTATGAAATGTTAGGTTCAAGAAATATCAGCGTGATCTTCCTACAAATTGGGATGCAGTGAAAATGCCTTTTGAAATACGTTCAGTATTTTAGGAATCACAAGGTATCAAAATTAACCGAACAATTCTCTTGTAACGATAATTATGTGCGGCACTTTAAGTTTTAAAATTTAATATTCAAACTTCAAAGCGATATATTACGACGAACCGCCAGCACCAGATGTTCTCCTTTCTACAGGCCTTACCACACCTTCAGCCTTAGACGAGAATCTCCCGTGCCTCGTTTAACCTTTAATCCTTTTTTAACTTGTTAACCTTGTGGGTACCTACAAAACCAACACTACCCTCTAGTCGCAAGTAACTTGCTGCTTTTTGTATACAAATGTTTATGAATTGTTCACTTCTAAATAAAATTAAATTAGAAGATAAGATTCTCTTTCTAGATGTTTTTGTACAAAGAAGAGATAATGATATTTTAGGGCATCTGCTATATAAAAACCATAGATAATTTGCATGTAAGTACCTAATAGGAACTTTGCTATTTGAATACAATTTTTTTACGATCGGAAATAATAAAAGTTACTCAAGCTTTAGAAGGGAATAAATATTTAGTAAACATATTAGATTAGACTTGAAAAATGTGGCCACCTTTTTTAAATTTTCAATTATTTTGACAAAGTTACCTAAAACTTATTTAAAATTTATTTTGAGTTGAAAACTGGATCGAATCGGCCGATACTTGGTGGAAATCCAACTTAGATTTATAGTACTAAGTAAAAACAAAACAGTTTTTACTTAAAGCTTCCACTATATTAAAAAGAAAATACCTTTCACGGCATGTTTCGCCAATACTGTGGCTTCTTCAGATGATACAATTCTAATTGTATCATCGGAAGATTAAAACATTTGTACAGAAGTTATAGCGTATTATAAGAGCTAAAACGAAACAATTTTATAATATCTGCCATTGTTTCCGCCAGGTTGGTGGATCTTTGAGGGGGCAAAACTGACTAACAGAGTGGTAATCTCTTTTCGATTAAAGTACAAGAACTTAACTATACTACTAATGCTTCAACCTTTTGTATTATTAAGAAGAATAAAGTTTATATAAACAGGGGCCCGCGAACGCTTCGTTTTCGAGATACAGGGCGTGAAAAATATTTTTTCAATTTATTTCCACAAACTTTAAAACTTATGACAGAAATCAATTAAATTTCGCGTTCTGTTTTGTATGTGTTTGGCAAGATGACCGTTTATGCATGGTTAGTTGGATGTTCATAATGATAAGAAAAATGTTCACTCATTCATCATATATTGTATATATATATATATATATATATATATATATATATATATACGTATATTAGTTAGTTCCACAACAGAATGCGAAATTTAATTGAATTCTCGCGAAAGTTTTAAAATTTTAGAATGTAGAGCAGAAACGAAAAAATATTAGCATTTTAACACCGTCTATCTCGAAAACGAAGCGTACTCGGGCCTCTGTTTACATAAACTTTGTACTTCTTTAGTTACTTATATAGACATTGCTTCTGGGGGAAGGGGGGAAAGGGTTTAAGACGATGAAAAATAAAAATAAGCTTGTGTTTTCTATATCTAAGTGGACATTTTCAGCCCAAATAATATGGACTAAACAACTAAAAATGATCCTTATTTTATACTATTTCTATCATTTTAGCTTAAATAACTTTTTTTTGGAGGGTTTTAACCCTAATCCTCCCATTAAATAAGCCACTGCTCTTCTTAATATTACAAAAGGTTGTAGCGGTAGTGGTATAGTATATAGAAATCTTGTGCTTTAACCGAAAAGGGATGGTCTTTTGCCTTCACAGGGATCCCAGCGGCGTCTAAGGTTGGTATTATAAAATTGTCCCGTTTTAAGATCTTTTAATAAGCTATAGGTTAAGTATCAAAGAGACAAAAAGTTAGAAATAAAAGATGATTAATTTAACGTCGTAGTGAAAAGTTCGGTAGGTTAAAACGGTCGCAACCCGCAAAAAAATAACACAATGTATATATTTAGAAAAACTAATTTAGTCGTCAATTTATTAGTCTTAATAATATGCCGTGAACCAGAATTAAATTAAACACCTTTAAATAATCTACTTAAAAATCATAACTTTTCAACATCCTGTATTTCGAAAACGAAACATATGCGAACCACTGTTTTTTTTCTTAGGTAAATCACCTTGCAAAGTTTTAGACATGAGTTAGTTTTATCCTGAATATACAGAGTGTAACACTTAAAGCTAAGAAAGTTTTATTTAATAGGGTAAATCTAAAGTATTTACTACTAAAATAAAAGATTTTCAATGTTCATCAAATCAATATTTTTGTCTGACGCAATCCAGAATATTTGTTCCCATTTTTCATAAGAATCATTATAGTGAACAAAGAACTGATTTTGTTGTTGATCTAAGTTCCTAAATATAAGCGTGATCTTCCTGCAAATGGGGAGGCAGTGAAAATGCTTTTGAAATACGTTCAGTATTTTAGGAATCACAAGGTATCAAAGTTAACTGAACAATTCGCTTGTAACGATAATTATATGCAGCACTTTAGTTTTAAAGTTTAATATTCAAACTTCAAAGCGAAATATTACGACGAACCGCCAGCACCAGATGTTCTCCTTTCTACAGGCCTTACCACACCTTCAGTCTTAGACGATAACCTCCCGTACCTCATCTAACCTTCAACCCTTCTTTAAATTATTAGCTTTGTGGGTACCTACGATTCGTCCAAGACTAGTACAAGAAGTGGGGCTTCTTCAGATGATACAATTCTAATTGTATCATCTGGAGATACCACAATGTTGGCGACACATGTCACAAATGGTATTTTCTTTTTAATATAGTGGAAGTTTTAAGTAAAAATTGTTTTATTTTTACTTAGTACCATAAATCTATATTTTGAGTAAGATTTATCCGCTTTAAAGCTGGATTCGAGTTTTAAGAACCACTTGTAGATAATATATAAGCAATTACATTTTCAATAATTTTGTCGAAGTTTACTCTTTAATTTTATCTGAAAGGAAAATAACTGTTTGTAACGATTTACAGAAAACTATGAAAAGAGATATATTTGCGATCTATATAAAAAATATTTAGATATTATTACGCCGCGCATGTTTAAAAATTTTGAGAATTCGTGTATTTGAGATAATAGTTGGAATGAGGAAGTATTTAAATTTACGCCACTACCAGAAAAAACTTAAAGCATTTGAAAAGAGGTTATAGCTTATTAAAACAGTTAAAAACGAAACAATTTTATAATATCTACCAGGGGCACCGCCAGGATGGGGGATCTTTGTGGGGACAAAAATTGATGGCTAAAAGAATGCTCATCCCTTTTCGGTTAAAGCACAAGAGCTTAACTATACTATTAATGCTACAACCTTTTGTATTAATAAGAAGAACAAAGTGTACATAAATAGGGGCCCGTAAACACTTCGTTTTCGAGATACAGGGTGTTAAAATGTTAATACTTTTTCGTTTTTTCCACAAACTTTAAAACATTTAAGAGAATTCAGTTACGCCTTCTGTTTTGTAATATATATATATATATATATATATATATATATATATATATATATATATATATATATATATATATATATATATATATATATTTTTACTCCTTCACGGATGGAAAAATACAATGTGTTTTCATTCCGGGTGTACATCCGTTCACTACTGTCGTTATGAAAAGAACAGTTTTGCTGACGTTTCGCCAAAATCACATTTGGCATTTTCGAAGCTTTCTTTCTCGCGTCCGAATAGAGACTGAAGTGTTGGTGACTGCGACGCTTCCTTTTATACCCCCACTCGGGGCCGAAGGTTATATCTGCGCAGGCGTTGGTCGTTATTTATGTTTTCCGGATGGTGCTGTTGTTGTTGTTGTTGTTCTTGCGCTAATTGCGCTTGAGTTATTGCGATTTTAGATTTGTCGATTATTGTCTTCCATACTGTTGGTAGTTTTATTGATTCGTCCCTTTTATTCAAATCACCTTGTTTTTCAATTTCTATGGCTTCTCGGATTATTCTGGTCTTATAATGTTCTATATTGGCAATCTCCCTACACCCATCGAAATTTATTTTATGGCCGGTTTCCTGATGATGTAGGAATAAAGCTGAGGTTGTTTGTTTATTTCTGATGCTGAGTTTATGCTCTTCCACTCTTGCTGATATTCGTCTGTTAGTTTGCCCTACGTACAACTTTTCACAGTCCTGGCACGGAATACTGTACACTCCGTGGTTTTCCAGTTTGATTTTATCTTTTGGGTTTTCGAGTAGTTTACCTATTCTTCCGATTCTGTCTTTTGTGCCTTTTACATATGGTAAGACTACTCGTTGCTTTCCCGGTTCATATTTTTTGTTGTTCGTTATTCGGGAAACCTGTGCATTAATAGCTTTCTCTATGGTGCGATTTGTGTAGCCATTTTTCTTTAAAGCACTAGATATTACCTTAAGTTCGTTTTGTCTCGTCTGTGTTTCAGTTAGTCGCACGGATCTAGATATTACAGTATTTGACACAGCTTGAATTTGTGCTGGGTGATGATGTGATTTTGCATTTAAATATCTGTCTGTATGTGTTGGTTTTCTATACACGGTTCGAAATGTCCGTTATGTAGTTTTGTGACCAAAACATCTAAAAATGGTAGTTTGTTGTTTTCCTCTAACTCTAGAGAAAATTGTATTCTGGGGTGGATTGAATTTACGTGAGTCAGAAATTTTTCGAGCTCTGCATGACCATGTTGCCATATAATGAATATGTCATCCACATAACGAATCCATAATTTGGGTTTTAAACTTGCTTTCTCAAGAGCTTCTTTCTCGAAGTATATCATAAATAAATTCGCGACTACTGGTGATAGCGAGGACCCCATTGGAGCACCATCCATTTGTTTATACATTTGCCCGTTGAAAGAAAAATAAGTATTTTTGAGGCAATGCTCCGAGAGTTCTATTATATGTGCCTGGAAATCCTAGTTCATAGCAATCTTGTCCAATGCTTCGTCGATGGGAATACTGGGATATAACGATTTGACATCTAGGCTTGCTATGATATCGTTTTTTTCAAGGACGATATCTCGTATAATTCGAGTGAAATGCTCCGAGTTTTTTACAAATGAATCAGCTTTTTCTACAGTTGGTTGCATAATTTCAGAAAGGTATATCACCAGTAGTCGCGAATTTATTTATGATATACTTCGAGAAAGAAGCTCTTGAGAAAGCAAGTTTAAAACCCAAATTATGGATTCGTTATGTGGATGACATATTCATTATATGGCAACATGGTCATGCAGACCTCGAAAAATTTCTGACTCACGTAAATTCAATCCACCCCAGAATACAATTTACTCTAGAGTTAGAAGAAAACAACAAACTACCATTTTTAGATGTTTTGGTCACAAAACTACATACGGACATTTCGAATACACCGTGTATAGAAAACCAACACATACAGGCAGATATTTAAATGCAAAATCACATCATCACCCAGCACGCACAAATTCAAGCTGTGGCAAATACTCTAATATCAAGATCCGTGCGACTAACTGAAACACAGACGAGACAAAACGAACTTAAGGTAATATCTAGTTCTTTAAAGAAAAATGGCTACACAAATCGCACCATAGAGAAAGCTATTAATGCACAGGTTTCCCGAACAACGAACAACAAAAAATATGAATTGGGAAAGCAACGAGTAGTCTTACCATATGTAAAAGGCACAACAGACAGAATCGGAAGAATTCTGAGGAAACACAACATACAAACAATACATAAGCCACAAACAACTATAGGTAAACTACTCGGAAACCCAAAAGATAAAATCAAACTGGAAAACCACGGAGTGTACAGTATTCCGTGCCAGGACTGTGAAAAGTTGTACGTAGGGCAAACTAACAGGCGAATATCAGCAAGAGTGGAAGAACATAAACTCAGCATCAGAAATAAACAAACAACCTCAGCTTTATTCCTACATCATCAGGAAACCGGCCATAAAATAAATTTCGATGGGTGTAGGGAAATTGCCAATATAGAACATTATAAGACCAGAATAATCTGAGAAGCCATAGAAATTGAAAAAAAAGGTGATTTGAATAAAAGGGACGAATCATTAAAACTACCAACAGTATGGAAGACAATAATCGACAAATCTAAAATCGCAAAAACTCAAACGCAATTAGCGCAACAACAACAGCACCATCCGGAAAACATAAATAACGACCAACGCTTGCGCAGATATAACCTTCGGCCCCGAGTGGGGGTATAAAAGGAAGCGTCGCAGTCACCAACACTTCAGTCTCTATTCGGACGCGAGAAAGAAAGCTTCGAAAATGCCAAATGTGATTTTGGCGAAACGTCAGCAAAACTGTTCTTTTCAGAACGACAGTAGTGAACGGATGTACACCCGGAATGAAAACACACATATATATATATATATATATATATATATATATATATATATATATATTAAGACAAAAAGTTACAAAACACAAATCGAAAAATTTAATTGAATTCTCTTGAAAGTTTTAGAGTGCAAAATATTAATATTTTAACAACGTCTATCTCGAAAAAGAAGCGTGCTAGACCTCTGCTTTCATAAAGTTTGTTCTTTTTAATGGCGTACAGAGATACTGCTTCTATGGGGGGGGGGGAGGTTTAAGATGATGAAAAATTAAAAAAAAATTTCTTTTGTTTTCTACATAAGTAGACATTTTGAGCGTTAATACTATGAACAATTAAAAAAAAGGTCCCTATTTTATACTATTTCTATCATTTCAGCTTAAGTAATTTTTTGTGAGGCTTTAATCCCAAACTCCCCTCCTTAAATACGCCTCTGGTCTTCTTAATAATACAAAAGGTTGTAGCATTAATAGTATAGGTAACATCTTGTGCTGTAACCGAAAAGGGATGATCTTTTTTTTTAGTCACCAGTTCTTGCCCCCACAGGGTTTCCCAAATTGGCGGCGTTAAGGCAAATATTATAAAATTGTTCCGTTTTTAGCTCTTTTAATAAGTTATTACTTTATTTAAAATGTTTTAAGTTTACTACTGCTAGTGGCTTAAATTTAAATAATTTCTCATTCCAGCAATAATCTACAAATAAACAAATAAAGACACTAAAAAAAAATCAAACGCAGAAATAAAAAATGAGGAATTTAATGTCGCAGTGAAAAGTTCGGTAGGGTTAAAGGGGTCGCAACCTGGAAAAAAATAACACATTATAAATATTTAGGAAACCTAATTTAGTCGTCAATTTATTGGCTTTAGTAACATGCCGTGTACCAGAAGTGACTTAAACACCTCTAAATAATCTACTAAAAATAATAATATTTCAACATCCTGTATCTCGAAAACAAAACATTTGCGAACCCCTGTTTTTTTTCTTATCTTTCTTGGGTAATTCACCTTACAAAGTTTTGGACATGCATTAGTTTTATCCTGAATATACAGGATGTTGCATTTAAAGCTCCAAAGCTCTTTTTCATGGGAATTAACGAGTATAAAAAGTTTTATTTAAGGGTAAATCTTAATTATCTTGGCGAGAAAACATTTACACGAACTTTTCAAATTAAAAAAAATACGTATGGAAGTTTATATTTCAAATGTACGACTATTCTAAGACTTTTATGATTTTTGCGCCAAATTAATTTCTATAATGAGTTAATGGTAGGTCGGAAAACGTGCTGACCTTAAAATAGTTCCCCGACCTGTCTACATTGGTTTGAAAATGTGTTATTTAGATATTCCTGAATCTACATACAGTTATGAAGAGAAGAGCTATCTTGATGGAACCAAATATCTTTAAATAGGAACCCCGTCAATCCCTTAATTTATTGGGTCATTTTTCTGTCGACAAATATCCTGATCGGTAAGGCTCATGTCATTAAAACGTTTTGAACATTCCGGTCATTAAAATATATATCAATTTATGGAAAAATGTTTAATTATCATGTGCAAATTCTACTTCGTAAAACTGAAGTTCGTGACTTTTCCTTACTTTATGCATTCCGTTCCATTTTTCTTAACTACCTTAGAACCAAACTTTAGCTTTATAACCTGATAACTAGTAAAAATTGAAGGAAGGTAGAGATTTATAAACACTCACTTATTAAAAGCATAAAACTGACATTAAAATACTATTCAACAAAATTGTTTTCTTTTTTCTAAAAGTTAGCAAACGTCTATTTGTTACAATCATTATTGTTCTTGCTCAGATAACACAGCTTTTTGGGTACATACGAACTCGTCGAAGACTGTCCTCAAGTCGCCAGTAACTTGCTGCTTTCTGTATACGAATGTATATAAAATGTTCAATTCTAAATTAAATTGAATTGAAATTAAATTACAAGGTACGATTCCCTTTCTAGATCTTTTTGTACAAAGGAGAGAAAATAACATTTTTGGGCATTTGCTATACAAAAACCATACAGAATTTATATGTAGGTACCTAATAGGAACCTTGATATTTGGACACAATTTTTTTACGATCGAAATAATTAAAATTACTCAAGCTTTAGAAGGGAATAAATGTTATGCTAAAAATATTAGACGACTAATTTTATATAAGTTTTCAAATGATGGAGGAGGCATTTAGCAAGCCGAGAACGAATTTGAAAGCAATCACGTTCACGCTACTTTTCCTGCGACCCCGAAGAATCTTCAATAGGACTTTTATTTATTATTTACATATCAATATTAGTTTTGAAAAACTGGGTAATTGTTTTGATTGTGAATAAAATAAGTTAAAAATAAGCATTGTTTATTCAACTTTCTATGGCTACGATGCTTCTTTCAAATACTGTTGTGTCCAAAAATATCCAACGTATTTTCAACATGTCATAATATTTAGGTAGTTGTTTATTTATATTGATCGGCTAATGTTTATCGTTCATCTTTCAATAATACTTTTCTCCATCTTATAATGTTTACTGCTTGATAATATCATAACATAGTACCAGTAGCGGACTTAACAAACAAATGCAAAAATACCAAAAAGAAAAGGATTTTGGCTTTTCATATTTATCTTATCTCTAGAAATACTTTGGTATTATTTGAAAAAAAAAATATTCGACCGTTTTCATCTATAATACGTAAATAGTTTAGTCAATTTGAAGTTAAAAAATACAGAAATTTAACTAACGAATCAGATTTTAATTTCAATGTTTCGATTTTCTGAAATCATAATCAACTTTTCTTTTTTGTATGGATGCTATATTGAATTTCACCTTACGTAAGGGGGCCTTTTTTTGCTTTTCCGGCCAATAAGTTGATTTCCTAAAAAACATACATATTTAGCTAACAGTGGACTAATATGTAATACAATAAATTACAATCATATATTTTTTCATTTATGTGAATCATTATCTGCATTTAAAATACAAAAATAAGAGAACTATACATAATGTCGAAAGATAATTTTCTTACCGTAACTACAGCACCACACATTAAATCTAAATCGTGTTTGTAATCTGCGCCTGTCTCTCAGTCCAGGATTTTTGAGTTGACCAGTATGATATTTACGCCGATTAAATACTCCACAGTTACGTCAGTTAATACAGCTTCGTCAGTCCAGATAAAATTGCTGTGGAAGTTCGGATTTTGTTGACATTTAATTGTATACCTATTATAAAAGTCTATACTCCTGGGATAATCGTTTTCCTGATGGAGTCTTTCTAATATAGTCGGTTTATAAGCAAGCTACCCTCGTTGATGTCGATGAATTTTGATTAAAATGTTGTTAAATATTAGCGTTATGATTTTCATTATCCTTTGTGTGGTTTTTGGCCTGGGGTTTTTCGAAACCTACATTAATAAATATCTACGGGAATCTCGCACTTACTCCTAATGTAGCATTCAAACATATCAAATTTTTCTTCATTAGAGAAAATTTTGATAGATTGATAGTGAAGAAAATAAATATAAACCTTTTTTAGTACCTAATTTGACACATTTGAAGTGCGAAATAAAAACGTCACATTTGCACCGGCTACTTTACATTTTTAAATCATTGACTACTTGACTAGAGTTGGAATTTTCTGATTTATGCGACTTTTAACACATCATTGTTTTCTATTTTTTTTTTAGATTATATTTTATTATATATATATATATGTTCATTATTGATGTTTTTTTACCAATTTAAGAAGTTGGAATGTTATAGTTTAATGTTATCATTTTTCTCGGGACTCGTTCATAAGAATTGATATTAGAAATATTCATAGTGATTTTTTTAGTTTTAATAATACGATATTACTAGATTTATGAAAAAAAATTCTAGGAGATTTGTGCTATTATTTTAATTTTTTATCACGTGTGTTACATCGCGGTAGAACAAAACAGGCCTCTTTGCTTAAGGTAACATTCGTTGATGATGGTCGCGACGCCATGAAGAAAGAAAACATTTGCATTAACTTTGAAAATCTCAAATTTAAAAAATACGTCGAAGTTTAAATTTCAAATGTACGTCAGAGAATTTTATGTTTTTTGCTGCAAATTAATTGTTATATTGAGTTAATGGTAAATCGGAAATAGTGCTGATCTTAAAATAGTTTGAAAATGTCTTATTTAGATATTCCTGAATCTACAGGCAGTTCTAAAAAGGATAGCTATCATGTTGGGACCATGTATCACTGGTGATCTTCGGCTTCAGTTGCAGAAAATGATGAATCATGCTGTTCGTTTTATAATTCCTGTACCCCGATTTTCTCACATTCCTCCTTATATCCTTGAACTTGGTTTGCTTAAGTTTAGTGATTTGCGTTTTGTTAATTCAACCAAAGTCCATCTGAGGCAGTTGAAACGAATAGCTGGTTTATTTATATATATATATAGAAATACCCAAACATAGCGTCATGTTTTGGTCGATTCTCGACAAAATGGTGAAGGAGTAATCCTTACCGTTAGTTCTTTCGTTTTGTATAAGTTTTTACGACCAAGAACCGCACAGAAATTGAAATTTCTGTTTCTCTTCTATTTTCACATAGATGTGTCTTCTTGTGCTCCAAAGTAGGTCGCATCTAAAGCGATTTAGTTGCACCATAGTACTTACAGATGGCACCACTGGTTGCCTAGTTCCCTCGTTGGCTTTCAAAGTCGAATGACATGACCCCTTGTTTGTTTCAGGGTTTGGGTATTTCGGTTTTAATACCCATACCCCCCAAGGAAACTGCCTGATGAGCCTTGCCGGGGCAGATACCATGGTATCAGATAGCACCTTGGCCCTAGAAACAAGCATATCGTCATGTTTTGGTTGATTCTTGACAAAATGGTGAAGGAGTAATCCTTACCGTTAGTTCTCTCGTTTTGTATAACTTTTTAAAAGTTTCTTTAGAAGGGAATAAATATTGTGCTAAAATATTATATGACTATTTAATAATTTTTCAGATAAGTGCTGAAAACGGAAATTTTCAAATGAGGGAGGAGACTTTTAGCTAGACGAGTGCGAATTTGAAAACAATCACGTTTACGCTACTTTTCTTGCGACCACGAAGAAACTTCAATAGGACATTTATTTTTATTTACATATCAGTAGTATTATATAAAAACGGGGTAATTGTTTTGGTTGTAAATAAAATAAATTAAACATGGGCTTTAGTTCTTCAACTTTTTTTTGCTTCGTTGTTTCTGTCAAATAATGCCGGATTCAAAAGTACCCAACATATTCTCAACATATAATTCTTAGGTAATTGTTTATTTATATTAATCGGCTGATGTTTATCGTTCATCTTCTTTTAATAATAGTTTTCTCTATCTCAAAATGTTTACTGTTCGATAATATCATAGTACCACATAGTACCAGTAGCGGACTTAACAAACAAATGCAAAAATACCAAAAAAAGGATTTTGAGAAGTACTTTGGTATTATTTAGAAAAAAAAATTTCGGCCATTTTCATTCCTAATACGTAAATGGATTAATATACTAGAAGTTAAAGAATACAGTGTGTTACCAATTGGTAGTGGATGTATGGGGATCTCGGAAACTATAAGAGAAAAACGGTTAAATGGGGAACGTTTTGGACAATTTTTTAATCAACTTAGAACCGTCTGCCGAGTAGTGCCAACTGTTTTGGTTTTTGGAATATTTTGAACAAAATAATGTCGTAATTCTTTTGTTATTACACACTTTTTAAATCTGTAAAAACATTCTTAAATCAACTTTTTACCCGGAATTTAACTAACGAATCAGATTTTAATTTCAATGTTTCGGTTTTCTGAAACCATCATCAACTTTTCTTTTTTGCATGAATGCTATATTGAATTTTACCTTACGTAAGGAGGCTTTCTTTGCTTTTCCAGCCAATAAGTTGATTTCCTAAAAAACATACGGATTTAGCTAACAGTGAACTAATATGTAATACAATAAATTACAATGATATATTTTGTCATTTATGTGAATCATTATCTGCATTTAAAATACAGAAATAAGAGAACTATACATAATGTCGAAAGATAATTTTCTTACCGTAAATACACCACTACACATTAAATCCAAAATTAAATCTAAATCGTGTTTGTAATCTGCGTCTTGCTCTCAGTTCAGGGTTTTTGAGTTGACCAGTATGATATTTATGCCGATTAAATACTCCACAGTTACTAAATCCAGCTTCTTTAATCCAGATAAAATTGCCGTGGAAGTTCGGGTTTTGTTGACATTTAATTACATACCTATTACAAAAGTCTACACTCCTGGGATAATCACCTTCCTGATGGAGTCTTTCTATTATGGTCGGTTTATAAGCAAGCTACACTTGTTGTAGTCGATGAATTTTGATTAAAATATTGTAAAATATTAGCATTACGATTTTGATTATCCTTTGTGTAGTTTTTAGTCTGGAGTTTTTCGAAACCTACATTAATAAATATCTAATAAGCATTGGGAAATATTGAGAATTGGGTTGACGCATGTCGGGAAAGTTTGCAAAATAACTATTCGATGTAATATTTGCATTTCACTTACTCCTAATGTAGCATTCAAACATATCAAATTTTTCTTCATTAGAGAGAATTTTGATGGATTAATAGTGAAGATAATAAATATAGACCTTTTTTAGTGCCTAATTTGACACACACTCTACAGGACATTTTTAAATCATTGACTACTTGACTAGAGTCGAAATTAATTGATTTATGTTATTTTTAGCATCATTGTTTTTTTATTTTTTTTTAGTTTATATCATCTTGCTTTACTTAACAATATTTTTTCGGCGTTCATTATTGATGTTTTTTACCAATTTAAATAGTTGGAATGTTATAGTTCAATGTTATCATTTCTTTCATTCGTTCATAAGAATTGATATTATAAATAATCATAGGGATTTTTTTAAATTTTAATGATACGATATTGCTAGATTTATGAAAAAAATTCTAGGGGATTTGTGCTATTATTTTTATTTTTTATTACGTGTGTTACATCGCGGTAGAACAAAAAAGACCTAAGGTAAAATCCGTTGATGATGGTTTCAGGAAACCGAAACGTTGATTTGATTTGAAATATTTTTTTTTTGAGAATTAACGAGTATGTTAGATTTTCGCAAAAAAGATTTATTAATTAGGATAAATCACAATTATTTATTTCAGTCGTAAAGTTATTTACGACTGAAATAAAATCGATACTGGATTTTAGTATCATTTGAAATGTATTCGATCTTTTTGTGTATTCTTCACAATAAATATATTTGAATTTGAATAAATATCTTTAAATCGGAACCACCTCAATCCTTTAATTTATGGAATCGTTTTTCTGTCGAAAAAGATCTAGATAGATACGATCGGTAAGGCTCTCGTCATTAAAACGTTTTGAACATTCCGTTCATTCATACATTTATCTATTTATGGCAAAAGGTTCAATTTCTACTTCATAAAACTGAAGTTCGTGACTTTTCCTTACTTTATGTCATCCGTTCCATTTTTCTTAACTACCTTTAGAACCAAACTCTAGCTTTATTAATTGATAACAAGTAAAAATCGAAATATGGTAGGGATTTATGAACACTCAATTAGTATAACCATAAAATTGACATTAAAATACTGTTCAAGAAAATTGTTTGCTTGTTTCTAAAATTAACTTCGTTTTGTTACAGACGTTTTTCATGCTTTGAATAGTATGAATATTCAAACTTCAAAGCGAAATATTATGACGAATCGCCAGAACCAGAGGTTCTCGTTTCTGCATACCTTACTAAACCTTCAGCTCTAGAAGAGAACTCTACGTGCCTCGTCTAACCTTCAAGCCTTCTTTAAATTTAGCTTTGTGGGTACATACGAACTTGTTCAAGACCGTCTTCTAGTCGCAAGTAACTTGCTGCTTTCTGTATACGAATGTATATGTTGAATTCTAAATTAAATTAAACTGAAAATAAATTAGAAGGTACGATTCTTTTTCTAGATGTTTCTGTTCAAAGGAGAGATAATGATATTTTAGGGCTTTTGCTATAAAAAAAACCATAGAGAATTTACTTGTAGGTACATAATAGGAACCTTGCTATTTGGAAACACATTTTTTACGATCGGAAATAATAACAGTTACTTAAGCTTTAGAAGGGAATAAATATTGTACTAAACATATTAGACGACCATTTAATAATATTTTATATAAGTACTGAGAGCGGAAGTTTTCAAACGGGGAGGCACTTAGCAAGCCGAGTGCTTAAAACCTTCGAGTTTAAAAACAAACACTTTCACGCTACTTTTCCTGCAACCGCATAGAATATAGGACTTTTATTTTTATTTATATATCAATAGTATTGAGTAATTGCTTTGGTTGTAAATAAAATATGTTAAAAATAAGCTTTCGTTCTTCAACTTTTTTTTCTTTCAAATACTGCCGTGTTCAGAAGTATACAACATATTTTCAACACGCACGTGTGATATAAGTTCTAATAAGGTATGAGCTAACATAAACTGAAGCAAAAATGACACGAATTATTGACCTTTTTTCGTTCCCCTTCAGCTTATCGTCCATTTCCTTTCAGTAATAGCTCTTCTCTTTACTGTGTAATATCATAATATCATAACAGAGTACCAGTAGCGGACTCGGGGTGTTTGAGGCTCGGGACGGCCTTTCATTTTTTTTTCAGAAGCACTATTTTTTACGGAAAGAAAGCTTAACAAACAAATGCAAAAAGCCAAAAAAAAAAAGATTTTTGCTTTTTATATTTATATAGTTTCTCTAGAAATACTTTGATATTATTTAGAGAAGAATGTTCAGCCGTTTTCATTCTTAATACGTAAATGGATTAGTATACTAGAAGGTAAAAAATACAGTGTGTACCAAATTGGAATTGGATGTATGGGAATCTCGGAAACTATTAGAGAAAAACAGTAAAATGGGAAAAGTTTTAGATAATTTTCATACTAACTTTTGAAATATTTTGAAAGAAAAACAAAATGTTGAAATTTTGAAAATTTGTAATTCTTTTGTTTTTAAACATATTTTAAATTTCTAAAAGCGTTCCCAAATCAACTTTTTATTAGAAATTGAACTAATGAATCAGATTTTAATTTTATCTTTTCGGTTTTCTGAAGCCACCATCAATTTTTCTCTCTCTTATAGACGCGCGCCGTATTGCATTTTATCTTACGTGAGGAGGCATTTCTTTGATATCATTTATTCGAACCACTATCTTGCTGAATCTAAAATACAGAAAGTGGATAGATTTTAATTAAAATTTTGTTGAATATTAGCATCACGATTTTCATAATCTTTTGTGTAGTTTGTAGCACGGGTTTTTTGAAACTTACAAATTAATAAATTTTGAAATTTGAGGTCTGTTGGGAAAGTTTGCAAAATAACAATTTCCTATCTTTGACTTCTAATGTAGCATTTAAACATAAAATTTTTCTTCATTAAAAAAAATATATATAAACCTTTTTTTGTACCTATATTTGACGCACACTGTCAGGTGCGAAATAAAAGCGTCATATTTGCATCGGCTCCTCGACATTTTTACATCACTGACTTCTTGACTAGAGTCGAAATTTACTGATTTGTGTGATTTTTAACGTTATTGTTTTCCTTTTTTTTAGTTTATATCGTCTTGCTATACTTAATAGTATTTTTTCGGTGTTCATTAATGATGTTTACCAATTTAAATAGTTGTAAGGCAAGAAATAACAATTACTTTGTCGAAAAACGTACGTATTGGTCTGTGTAATGTTATCATTTTTCTCGGGATTCGTTCATAAGAAGTGATATTAAAAATATTCATAGCGATTTTTTTAAAATTTGCTATTGCTAGATTTATGAAAAAAAAATAGAGGATTTGTGCTATGATTTTTTATTTTTTATCAGGTATGTTACATCACGGTTTCACAAATTCAAAAAAAAGTTGATGATAGTTTCAGAAAACCCAAAAACTTAAATTAGAATCTGATTCAACAGTTCAATTTCAGGTAAAAAGTTGCTTTATTTATAATATTTTTACAGATATGAAATATCTTTAAAAGCAATACTTAATAGTATTTTTTCGGTGTTCATTATTGATGTTTTTTACCATTTTAAATAGTTGTAAGGTAAAAAATAATAATTACTTTTTCGAAAAACTTATGTATTGGTCTGTTTAATGTTATCATTTATCTCGGGATCCGTTCATAAGAAGTCATATTAAAAATATTCATAGCGATTTGTTTTTAATTTCAATAATGCGATTTTGCTAGGTTTATGAAAAAAAAATTACAGATCTTGCACCTTACGCAAGTATCCTACGTATTGAAAATACCCGACACAACTTTTAAATTATAATATTTTATTCTGTCTTTTATTTTTTCAAAGGTTACACACTTTTATGATTATTAAAAAGGTACATTTTATTATCAGATGGGTTAAGAAATGGATCAAATTATACTAATACGTATAATATATAATGCTTATTTTATTTAAAAAAAAATTATTAAAATCTATAAAAAAAAGTAGGCAACCTAGAAACTCAAATTTGGGTCTTAAAATATTGTAATATTAATAATTTGCTTATAGTATTTCATATTATACAAAAAATTTTATTAAAATATATAAAAACACGTGGCCATCTAGAAACTTAAGCTTAAGTATTAAAATATTGTAACATTTAATAAATTCATTATACTTCATATTATATAAAAAAAATTATTAAAATCTATAAAAAAAGCAATCTAGAAACTGCCTATGTGCCTCCAAACAAAAGACTAGTTTATCTAGAACTAAAACTTGGGTATTAAAATATTATAATAATGAATGAATTGCTTATATTTCATATTAGTAAAATAGATTAATAAAATCCGTAAAAAAAACGTGGCGATATAGAAACTGCTTATATTATATAAAATAAAAAAAAATTACAATACAAATTTAAAAAAAAAGAGCCAATCTAGAAACTAATGGCTTGGTTATTAAAATATCTTTAAATTCAAAATAACCTGCTTATATTTTACATTTAAAAGAGATCTATATAAAAACGAGGCGATCTAGGAACTAAAAGATTTACTTGTTATATGTTTATAAAATATATGGGTATTGCATTGACAACTACTATATAAATTTGTATCTATCTTTTATCTCAAAACCTTTCTTCATGTTAAATAGATATGTTTAACACTGTTTGTCAAAATACGTCAACAAAAAAATATTTAGGTTTTTTTATGATAATGGAAGGTGCCACTTTAACGCACCAAACCCTTAAAGCATATTAAAATTTGTAAATTTATATGAAAGGTAATTTCACCCTTAATTTATCTTAAAAGTTTTAGATTGCCATCATTTTCCACGACAAAATGATGAGGTTAAAACGGGTTAAAATTTTGAAAAATCTAAAATGTTCGTATTTTTTATATTTTCGGTTTCTTTGGTTTAAAATCAATAAAATGTCGTCATTTTGTTTTAAAAAGTGAAAGCAGTTTAAACCTTCATGATAAAGTAAAGGTAAAAAGAGCTTTAAAATAAAATATCACGCCACCTTATTCCACATGTATTGGGGGGTTGAAGGGGTGGCATCCAAATTTTCGCTAAAAAGGTTCTTCTTTATGAATGAAGGTGTTTTAGCCAATTTTAAAATTTATTTAGGCAGATAACGTAACTGGAAAGTTTTTAAATAAACACCCTTATAGTAAACAAGTGCTTCAGTTCAGGATTATAAATCTTACTCGAACTGGTTCAAACTTATTAGTTATTTGCAACTTGATGCGCTGCCGTTGTTTACACACACATTTTCACACTATGCAAATTTTTGATGCATCATGTTCTTGTATTTGTAATATTAATAATTTGCTTATAGTATTTCATACTGTATATACAGTATACACACAAACAATGGACTATTTTATTTCTATATAAATTCTGTTTATCTATACCACAGTTATTATATATCTAACGAAGTCCATATTACATCATATTACAATGTTATCTTATTTATTCATTTAATTCGTCGGTACTCCTAATCTATACGTGTTATTTTACTGAACACGTTATCGCAGTTTCGGTGTCGAATCTGTGACAGGATATGTTAAGTTTCCTTAATAATGATCCCAATAGTATTTTCAATACTAAAATTCTAGGGGGATTTGTGTTATGATTTTTTCTCATGTATATTACATCACGATAGAACAAATTTAATATGGGTTCCATAAAAAAAAGTTGTTGATGGTTTCAGAAAACCGAAAAGCTGAAATTAGAAACTGATTCAACAGTTCAATTTGCGGTAAAAAGTTGCTTTAAGACTATTTTTACAGATACGAGATATTTTTAAAAGTAAAAGGATTATGACAGACTTTCAAAAATGTAACATTTTGTTTTTTTTCAAAATATTTCAAAAACTAAAGTAGTTAGGAATATTCCGCAGACGGTTGTAAGTTAGTAAGAAAATTGTCTTTTTTTGCAATACATGTTTACTATCTGTTCTATATTGCCTTTTATTTCTTGCATAATATGGAAAATTAATAGGCCTTTAATTTGCTATTATGCCGAAACACATAACCCTAGAAATAATACATCTGAAAGAACTTACACCACTAAAATTTTAGAATTTAATTACACAATCTCATGGATTTTTTCTGAACTCCGCAATTTATTCTTTAAATTAAGGCAACATTTCTACCCTTCAGCCCTACAAAACTTAATGCCATATCAGTTTTGCTCCTGTAAAATTTTATCTTGTCAACATCAGCTTTTCCTGACATCAAAAAGATATCTAAGAAAACAACTCGAATTTGACATCTTCATAAAAGAGTTTTTGTTGAGCTATACAATAAAATTCTAATAACACAGTAATAAAAACATGTTTATCAAATGGCTAGGCTCGTATTTTATTTATTCCAGTTGTCAATTTGGATGACATTATTGTCGCTTTTGAGACTTTTGCGAAGAATCTGGAACTTTTAAACGACATTTTTAAACGGCTGCTAATAGCTGGATTCACTCTGTCTCAAGATAAATGAAAATTATATCTACTGGAACACAAATATTTAGGATATGCCGTGGATAAAGATGGACTGCGTTGAATCCTAATAAATTCCTTGTAATTTTAAATATTTTATACCAAAAAACACCACAGAGGTTAGAGGTGTAAAGGAATGGTATCTTGGTATAAGAGATTTATCTCTCAATTTTCGACCGTTATTTCGCCATTATCCGCTCTATTGTGTAAACGTAAAGGGTGGAATTGGACTAACAAATTGTGAGGAATCATTCCATAATATTTTTTTTGTTTTGTTTGGCTGAAGGCCTGAAGCCTAAGAATAATGCCCCTTTACTTTAAACCGTGGTTGCTTTTTATTCTGCTCTCGTTTTCCAAATACCGAAACATGCATTTGCACTTCATGGTACCTTTATAAAGAACGCGGTAGTACTGTGACGGTCATTATTGTTTCTACAACAACTAGTAGCTATTAGCAGCGCGTCCCTAGACGGAGCACGGTCTTTCCCCGGGTGGTCACCCATGCAAGTGCTCGCGGCGCAGCGATGCTTTACTTTAATTGTCGCCTTGCAGTTTTCTATTAGCAGGTATTTTAACTGTAAAAACGCAAATTATAACGAAATATGCCGAAAAATTTCGAGAGTTGACTAGCAGGCAGAATTTAAAAATAAGTCTATCGACAGCTCGGTGGAGAGTTTTTATGCTAAAATCAATAGAATTGTACAGAAACATATTTCCTTACCTATTATAGATCTAATACAATAAATTATCTAATACAATAAAAAGCATTAAATAAAAACTTTTGCGAATTCAGTCTAAAGAGATGATTCGATTAGATTTTAAAAACTTCATGATTATTTAGATAATAGAGCACAGGTAGACGCCATATCCACCGATTTCAGCAAGACGTTTGATAAGGTAAGCTATAATATTCTTCTTACTCGCCTGGCTGAAGCTGGTGTGGGTGGCTGCCTCCTAAAATGGGTGAACGATAGATCATTCTTTGTGTCCCTTTCATACTACTGCTCAGATTCGATTAGTCCTACCTCGGGTATCCCACAGGGATCGCATCTCGGGCCCCTATTTTTCATTATATACAGCAATAAAATTAAATCTTGCTTTCATAATTGTAATTTTCTGCTTTACGCCGACGATTAAAAATATTTAGTCGCTTGATAATTGCAAGAGTGTTCAGGAGGATCTGGACAGACTGACTGAATTTTGCGAACAAAACAGTCTATTTTTGAATTTAAATAAATGCTCCTCAATAACTTTTTCGCGTAATAGGGATGAATATTTGTTTGACTATAAGGTAGGTGGCAAAACCCTTTACAAAGTTGATTATGTGCGTGATTTGGATAGTACGTTTGATTCAAAATTAATGTTCGATAGACACATCGAAATAATAGCTTCTCAATTATCCAGAATGTTGGGTTATGTTCTGCGTAAGTGTGTCAGGTTTACGAATATTAAAGCAATCGTTTCCCTTTATTATTGTTTCGTTTTGAGCAAATTGAATTTTGGTAGTGTAATTTGAAACCCGAGATACGATGTGTATATAAACCACTTAGAGCATGTACATAATAAAATTTTAAAGTTTTTTTCTTTTAAAGATAATCATCAGTTTGTTGATATATCGTTGGCTCGAAGACATTTTAATATATTATCCTTATCTAATAGAATGATCATTTCGGGCATATTGTGTCTATATAAAACCATTAATTGT
>JAUTXW010003224.1:0-55421 GCA_030620095.1 Kuschelorhynchus macadamiae
CCCCCCCCCCCCCCGGGGGGGGGGTAAATGTTACTTTTAGTAATAAAATGAATTTATTGAAGAGAGAAAGTTTGTTGCTCGATAACGTTCGCCTACAGCGCGAATTCTCTACAAACAATTTTTAATGATAGCCATTTGAATTTCGAAAAACCAAAAGAGACCTAAAGTTCTTGTTTCTTTATTTACTAAACAAAAACAACCAGAATACGGGAAGGGAAATCGACCTTGTTTCCATCTGTGAGGGAAGGCTTGACATTGAAATAGACCTCAGGTCCGGACTTACAAATTTTTCTTCAGCTACAGGACATGAATTTAATTATTTCTCAAAAGCAAAAGCACTTTTATGACTTCCAATTGGTAAAACATGATTTGGAATTTTGTGGTCGTATTTGCAACTGTCTTCGCAGCTTTTGGATTTTAGTGATTTACATTAGATTTCTTCAAATTTCAGTTTTCCTGGTTTTAGGTTCAGGTTTCAAGATTTTAGATTTATTTTGTGAATAATATTCCGTGGTGGAAGATAGATCAAAGTACAAGAGTTCTAACCACACTACACCACAACTTGTTTCGTTCTGGACGCGCTAACCGAGTTAGCATCATCAGCAGATGATATAATAATGATCAGTTTTATATCATCTGCTGATGATGCTAACTCAGTTAGCGAAACGCGCGTCCAGAACGAAACAAGTTGTGGTGTAGTATAGTGGTTAGAACTCTTGTATTTTGAAATATTGTAGATGTGAGACGTACATTTTCAGCTTTACTTTGTGAAAATTTTTCGGATGAAGTCAAAGATTTTACTTTATTTTGACAATTTTTAGGATGAGCTTTAGTCTGTCAAGGTTTTAGGACGAATTTAATCAATTTTCCGCTTTATTATTGCAAGATTTTGGATGAGGTCAAATTCTCGGCTTTACCCTGTCAACGTTTTAGGATGATGTCAAATTTTCAGCTTTACTCAGTCATGGTTTTAGGACGAGGTTAAAATTTCAGGTTTAATTTGGCAAACTTTCCGATTTTACTCTGTTAAGGTTTTAGAATAAAGTCATATTCTTAGATCTAGAGGTTAAGATTGTAGGATTGAGATTAAATTCTTAGCTTTACTCCTACAGGGTTTTAGGATTATGTTAAATATTAAGCTTCACTCTGACAAAGTGATAGGAAGATGTTAAATTTTCAGCTTTTTATGGCGAGGTTTTAGGAAAAGCTAAAACTTGCAGTTTTACTCTGTTAAAGTTTTAAAATGAGTTTATATTTACAGTTTTACTGTTCTCTCAGCTTAGGTTCTTAAGGTTTCACATTTTGTATGTTCATATGTCACTTTAACTAGCATCACTTCTTTAAGGATTTAGCGTCAGGTCGTCACGATTGTAGGTTTAATTTTCTTAAGGTTTAGGTCGAGATTATTTATTTTATCAAGAAATAATCGCGCAAAAAATATCGCGATGAAATTTATGTAAAAAAAATCCAAAAAAATCTTACAGGGATGTAAATTTTTCTAAAATATTTTCATTCGACATGTTCGAATTAAAATATTTTGGCATTCGATTTATATTTTGGCAAAGTAAATAAATCGGGTGTGCGTTGTTGTCTTAGAACAAAATCAATTTGATATATTTTATACAGACTTAAAAATATTATTAAATGACGTTTAACTCAAGTAAATTTAATATTAAATTTAAATAATATGTTTGAGCTTTTATTTTCATCGTGAAAGTATTGTGAAGAAAATTCACTTCGAACTTCTTGCAGATCTTTTCGATTTATTGGAAGGACTTTTTGTATTTTTATAAAATTATATTCTTATAATTGAAAAATGATTTTTTTCTTGGACCGCACAACGCTGATGGAAAGAGGAAGGACGAAACAGTCTATTTATTTATTTACCTTTCTAAATATTTGCTTAACAACTGATTTACAGAAAATATATGCTATATATTTGTATCTACAAGTTCAATGCAAAGTCTATGTTGCTACCAAGTGAAAACCCATGCAAGCCATGTTCCAAGCAAAGGTGAGTTCAATTAAAAAAAAATAAAGTTATTAAAAATCAAAAATACCCTTTGACTGTTGAAGATTTAAAAGGTGTCCCAAATTCGACTAACTGCATGGAAATCTCAGAAACTGCAAATTCTATTTTTTTATTTTATTTTTCTTGGCGTTATTTACAAAGGGAATGCAAAAAAATGAGAGTTTATCATTGGCAGTTTTTTTAAATGACGTAATCAATTTTAAAATCCGACGTCTCGTCTTCGAGGAAACATCATTAACTTAATTTTTTCAAATACGGTCCTCGATGAGTCATCTCATGCACTTTTGAATAGCCCTAAACCTTCTTAAATCAACGATGTAAACTAAAGCATCACTGTAGGAATTTTTCATTAATACGACTCTGTTCTTGTTAGTGGTGTGTTGAAGTTAACATAAGACATTTTTTAAAAATAACCTAAACTAAAACCAAATAATCATTCCACATGAAAACATATATTTTGTTAACAATACAACATAAACTTAATGCTGTTTAGGTAGACCTAAATTTATTTATTTGAGGGCTAGTAAAACCTCTAATCAGAATTGGAAGTATCTAATATCTAAGTTACAATAAATTAACTAAATTACTCTGAAGTAACTTAGCTACTGTAACTTAGTTATTTTTAAATTATGGAACTTTTAACTAGAGACTTTTGTTGATTATCTTGCAATGGTTATATTTGAAAATCTTTAGTTACAAAATGTAATTTTAGTTACGAAAATTAACTTTAGTTACAAAAGAATATCTCAGTTAAACATTCGTCAGTCTGATCAATTTCAAAGTACAAAACCTATAAAAACATTGGCAACACTCTGAAATGGCGCGGCGAAAGAAATTTGGTTCTCACGCTTTATTGACGCTCATGCTTTTATGACGCTCACGCTTTTTTGGCGCTCACTCTTTGACTTTAACGGCGTCGGTACTTTTTTATTTACCGAAAGTTTCATTCGCTTTTTATTACTACCCCTTCTAGCATTGTTGCTTCGATATCAGAAAAAAATCTAGCAAGCTATTGTTATGTGTTCGGGTTAGTTTCAGTTCAGTTACTTGAATTGCAGTAACAAGCCGTAAAGTGCAGCGTGTTTGCTTTTCATAAATCATATACACAAGATAAATATACGTTTACCTAAATTCAATTTTTTTAAATTCGTGGTTTTCCTACAAATTTATTTATTTCTGACGCATGTACAGGGTTAAATCAACAACACTGCATTGCATATGCTTTATAGATTAAATTTGGCAATAAAACACATTTGAGATTTTATGTAGTGACCAATTACGTATCAAGTAAAAATATTTTCGCGTGAACAGGTGGGTCAAAAAAGTAATGCAGAAAAAAGTATTATTTTTTAAATGAAACTTCCTGTATAATAATTATAATTTTAAAATATTTTCTTAAATGATAAATGTACACGGATATTGAATACAAATTGGACTCCCTTTTAACTCTTTTGCTTAATGAAATAGAGAAAACCATAAATATAAAGTCACGTAGTTTTTTTATATCTAAGGAGTAAAATATTCCTTGTCATCAATTGCTATGTTAAAAGTTTTATTTGATTAAGTAATTTGCTCCTGTTAATTTACCTACTGTTATGTTATTTTCGGTAGCTAGTGTGATTACAACAAATAAAAATAAACAGGGAGATTGAAAAACTAACAAAATATGAACATCTCAAAAATTATTAGAATTAGGTAACGGATACAATTAAGAAAATTTCAAGTTTTTGTGATAGTTTATAAGTTAAATCAAAAATATGCACAAGTGCTCTTTGATATACTTATATTTTGCAGCTTAAGTTTTTTAGAAGCAGTTTGCTTATTCTTTTTTGTTTCTATATGCATACTTAAAAAATAAAATGCACGGTAATTACCATGAAAGTTCTGATGGGATAATACATACTTATTAAAAAAACAAATATTTTAAATGGCCATAGTTAATACTAGGTATATTTTACGTAGTAACAAAAAATACGAATATTTAAATTTAAGTTGGCCATTAATTAAATATTTGACTGTAATAAATCTTTTAATTAGTTTTAAAATAATTTAAATTTAAAATTAAAAAATTAATTATAAAGGTAATAAAAATAGTTATTTAAAAACAGGACCGTATTGTAAAAATACAGTGATGATATAATTTAGGCGTCAAAACGTCAACAAAATAAAATAAAGAAAATTGCACTCAAAAGTGAAAAATAATGTTTTATTTCATGTGGAGAATTTTACTCTGTCAAATCAGCGCCAAACTTGTTGTTAATTACTTAATAATAAAAAAATATTAAACTTTTTCCATTTTGAATCCCTACTTTTCAAAAAGTATTTAATATAAATATATCAAGCTTTCTGAAAGATCTTTTGAATCGTGATAAAATATATAGTGTGTACCATTTAAAAAATCTTACTTTTTCTTGCATCTCGTACATGGTCGGATGTGTTGAAAGTCTGATTGCAGAATCGGACACTACCTAATTAACTCTATAAAACTCAATCTTGTTTTTTTTTACGATAAAAAATATAAAAGTTAAGAAGGGTGTAAAATTAAAACTTGACATTCGGTACATTATCATTTAGTCAGTAGGACTTTTGTAATCGTTTCAACACTAGTGAGGGAAAGATTGTTACGATATTAGTATGGATAACCTAAGTAATTGCTTTTATTGTAAATAAAATAAGTTAAAAGTTGGCTTTGCTTGTTGAAATTTCTTTTGACTCATTATCTTTCAAATATTGTCGTGTTGAATGAAGTAAGGCCTTTTCTAGGCAAGCTACCAGTGTTTTCTTTGTCATTTTTATAAGTGGTCGAAGAAAAACTCATTAGCTTTCTTTGCATGCGCAGTCAAAAAATTTTTTTATATAAAACCCTGTACAAAAAATAAAAAAAATTTATTTCTTTGCATCAAAAAAAAAACAATGTCAACAATAAATACAAAAAGTTTTAAAATTAATGAAACTTTTTTTTTGATGATTAAACGAAGACAAGAAGTTCGTTAGTGTTAGTGTCATTTATTTTGCACTCAGGAAAAATAAAATAAAAAAAAGCGAATTTATCGGTTTTTTTTTTCGGATTTTTTAAAATTAAGTAAGCTGCGGCTTAATTCAGCGCACAAATACGCAGCTTTGCCCTAATTTCACCTACTTCATATCACTTACAGTTTCTGGATCGCCTTACATTTAGTCGAATTTGGGACACCGTTTACTCACTAGCTGTCTAGAAAGAAGGGAGCAAGTTAGCATATTTATTATTCTAAAAAGTAAGTAAAACCTTATACATTTTATAATCTATGCCAATATTATAAGAAATGTTTACTGAAGTTATGTACAAAAAAGTTTTAGGCAGTGAGAGTTTTGAAAAGAATTAATTTGGAGATAAAAAATTGAAATGTAGTTGTGAGCTTAGGATAAGTATTGTATGTACCATCGTGACCGAAAGTAACTGGGACAAAAATTACCCATTTTAATCTCCTGAACTATTATTCCAAGTTAACCTAGAATATCAATGGCAAAGTTAACCTAGGATTGGAATGTCAAAGTCATTTTTTTTTATTTTGACACTGTCTTTTGCTTTTAATTTGAAACCAATATTTATCTTTGTTTGAAAGCAAATACCTAATTTGTCCACATTTTAAATATCCTGCCGAAACTAACGGAGGAACAAAAGTCAGTAATTTTTACTCGACTTCAGGATTGAAAAAAAAATAGATAAATTGCAGTAGAAATGCAAAAACACCGTTTTGTTAGTCAAGCAAAAAATTGCAGAATATGGTAGTATCATTGGGAGACCAAAGGCGGGAAAAGTTTCAACACCCAATCAAAACCATGAATTTGTGCAGTTCCTAAGACACAATCCTTTTCAAACAGTAAAGGCTAAAGAAGAAATCAATTTCCCAGGTTCTGCAAATAATGCCAGAAAAAGAATACGATTATCAAACCTAAGGAATCATACTGCTGCTTCTAATAAAATATTCCTTACAGAATTTAATAAGCAAAGGAGGCCGGACTTTGCCAGGGAATATGAAAATCAAGAGAATTTCTGTAAGAATAGAATGTGTTATTTTTTTTTTAAATTCATAATTTGACAAACATTTGACAGGAAAAATCATAAAATAGTTCAACAGCTAATATGATGCTCTCCCAGTTACATTTGGTGACGATGGTACTTTCCTAGTTTCAGCGTGTTTTATAAACGGGAAAATTCTTTCATTTAAAATTAGGACACCCTGTAAATAATATATTTTAACATTTTTTGCATAATCTAATTTTGTATTCTATTTTCTGTTAATGTTTAGGTCGATATCTCTTCTCTGTTAAGCTTGTTCCATTTGAGGGGATTGCTGTCCTATGACTACGATAACCGATCCACACGTAGTGGATTCAAATGGGGTTTTAGCTCACCAGTTTCCTTCACTATGAATTCCAACTTTTGTTCCGTTGCCACACCACAGCACCAATTGATGCCGCCTATTATGAACTACATTGAGATTGCTGGCTTCGGTTTGATTCATTTCTTAGGTGAGTAACATTGCAACTATCTTGCAGTGTATCTATTTCATTGTTAGTACTTATGCAATTTCTTCCATGTTCAGTTTGTTTTGCTACAGTTTCAAACGGTCGTATGTTCTTTATTTTTAATCTGATCAAAAAAACATTTTTTTCCAATATTCTTGAAGTTCTTGTGTGTTTTTTTTTAACAAACATTGAACATTAATTTTTCGAAATATTATCATGACCTGACTTTTTTTAATATCACGCAACAAACTCAAGGCACATTCATTTATAGCTGACTTTGAAGCTCACTTTTTCTGATTACAAAGATATAAAATACATATACCCTTACTTCAGTCATTTCTTAGTTATTAATGAAAATTAATCATGCTATTGTACATAGGCCTATCCAAGAGGGGGCTAACGAACTGCAGCCCCACCCTAAAGGCTAGTTTAAAGTATGTTTTACGACTATATGTTATATATTACTTTCTACGTATTGTTTTTTGCTTATTTATTATCTACGTAATTAACTAAACATAACTCGACAATAACAGCGCTTGAATTTGAATTTGCGAATCGTTTGTGACGAATACCCCAAAGATGTCGCCAGAAAAACCTCGCGAATACACTCGCGAAGCCGCTGGATTACTTAAATTCTGTAATTCTGCGTCTTTTTGACATCGCCAAGCTAACCTAACTAACCTTACAATATTTAATACCGATCCCTGGAAGTTTACAGTTTTTTTATTGCATTTTTTTTACGCTGGACGTTTTCTAATTAATAGTTTGCTTTGAAGAAAATTGGAGATTTAACTTACAGGTAAGTTTATAATTTATTATTACTTTTAATTATCTTTCAATTACTTTTTTTTGTTTTCTGAATTATTCTGTGTGTACATTGTTAATATATTTTATAGTTAATATAATTTCATGTTATAATTTTATAGTTTACGTTGATACATTTTTGTTAATTTTTTATTTGACTTAAAAGTAACTGTACATTCTCTATAAAAGAAATATAAATAAAGTGTGTTTTAATATAAAAGGGTTTCTCTATGACAGCCCCCCCCCCCAACTTCTATACGCCGATGTTATTGTAAAAAACTCATACCGATGTAATTAAATATTTTAATAGGCCACGGATCGATCGACATTATGTCAATGAGGAACTTGATTTTTTTTCTTTTTTCTTCAGCATATTTGTCCATCTATAGAAACATCACATAACAAAATATCTGCCCTGAAATCGCAATATTTAATTTGCAATAAGCAGTTAAAGTTATGACTTCATTTTAAACACGAAACTCGCGGGAATGATCGTGACGTAACGCGGCACATTGTTGGATATTGTTGTCCAATGACGTTGTAGTTTCAGTTTCCGGTCACAGTCAACGACGGCGTGTTACAAGAATGATTTAAATTATGCCATTTTCATGCTTATATTTATCGCATAAAAATAAAATGTGAGTTTTTTTTTTGTGAACTGTGGTTCTTTTAATTATAATAGATTTAGTTTTCGAATAATATCTTGTTTTTTTTTAATTTTTGTGTAAGTTTCCTTTTATTTCAATAACAATGGCTATTTTCGTGGAGTAAATAAACTAAAGAATTTTGTAAACTAAAGCTTTTATGTGCCCCCAGAAAAATATTTTCGTTAATAAATGAAAAACGATTAAATTAAAGGATTATGTAAATGATTATGTATATAAATGAATATGCCTTTTTAACGGCTGTTTGAAGGAGTTTCAGCTACTGGTTCCACAAAAAAAAAATGATCGGACCAAGTTTCTGTACTGAACGAGGAAATGCAGATAGTATTAGTATTTTTCGTTGCTTACCCAAGTAAGTCAGTGAGGGATTTAGCTAGCGAGATATCCGTTACTATAGGTTTAATTGAACAAGTGTACCTTAATCTTAATAAATTAAAAAATTTTCAAAAATTAAAAAAAATAACTACAATAAACATTTTGACTTCTGTAGTTTTGAAGTGAGCGTATGATTATATCCTGAATGCGGAAATGACTCCACGAAAATAGCTATTATTATTGAAGCAATTAATGATGTGCCAGTTTCGCTATCTACGGCCTACTAAGATATTTAAATGAAGTCCATATGAGTTACTTTTCAATAATATGATCGACTTTAATAAACTTTAAAAAACGACTGAAGTAATGAATATGTATTTACATCGCTGTAATCAGAAAAAAATAAGCTTCAAAATGAACTCTAAATGAATATGCCTTTCAATTTAAAAAATTTGAGTGTATGAGAAAATTTCGAAAAATTCATCAATGTTCAATTTTTTTTCAAGAAAACATGAAAAAACTTTAGGGAAAATTGGAAAAAATGGTTCTTTTAATCACATGTCTAACTTTAAAAATAAGGAAGATATAGCAGTTTAAAATTGTTGCAAAACAAAATAAAAACACTGTACTTGAATAATTTACAGCCTTTTTTCTTTCTCTAGGCATCTACGGTTCAGATGTACTTGTGTATCTGCGGGTTCTTCCGACCAATAGACTATTAGGTCATAGGCATCGAGACTTCTTTCCATGTGATGCCTGGGAGCTCCTCCCGAGTTGTGCCTGCTATACCTGCACTTCTTAATTTTTAGACCTAATAGTAGATTGGATCAGGAGTTACCGAAAATTAATTTTAGGTAATATTTCATGTACTTTATTTAAGATAGCATTCTTTGCATTTTGTGTGACGTTCTACATTTTTTATATCATCTATTGTTATAAATTATTTTTTATAAAAGGTAATAAAGCTATTTTCTTAATCCTTCAAAAATACATAATATAATAAGATTTGCTTTACTCGTTTTTAAACAAAGAAAAAATTTTTCATGAAAAATCGAAATCGCCAAGGATAATATCACAATTTATACTGGATAATAAGAACATATACTCTGGCATTTTCTTTCTTTTAACGTTATCCAGGGCTACTTAGAACTTCCCTAAATTATTTTTATCAATATTTAAAGTTAAATATTTATTAACGTTGTTTTTAACTGTAAGCAAAAATAACTGTATCGGTTCTATTTCGTTATATGTTTTAAACAAAATAAAAACGAAAAAGAGAACACATTTTTTCAACCCTGGTTCTTACTCGATTTTTTCTGCATAATAGTGTAGGGCGGTGTCTGCCTTTCTCTGAGCTTGTTTGACTGGATACCTGCCTATGATTTTGATAGTTGATACCATAGGCGCCCGCACAACCATTTCCAGGGGAGACAACAATGTTCAAAGTTAAAAAAAAAAGATTACCCATAATCCACTTGGCATATAAATGTAACCTCAAAAGCGGTCGGAAGAAGGTTCTATTTTTTTCCGGTGGGGGCGGGGCAAAAGCGATTTTTTTTTCCGTAATATATATGTAATACACGTTATTTATTATTTTCTGATAGAGTCCAATCGGTTTTTAATCGACTTCCATGTATGTATGGCGATTACTCCGGGATGGGTAGTATACAAACTAAAAATAAAGAATTTCCCCGATATAATTGAAATGCTTTAATATACTGTCTTAATAAATGTTGAAAACAGGAAGTCTGTTATTTAAAATATGTTTGTTCTTTGCACAAAACATGTCTTGTGTCAATGAGTGAAGTCTATAGCTAGGGAGGACAGACTAAGGAGTTTTTAATAGAACATCGGTTTGTACAAAATATTTTCTAATTGCAAATTTTCCAAGCTTAACTGAAATTGACGTATATTAAAGTTCCTGAAGCAACTATAGCGAATAATTCGTGGCTGAGTATAGTCTTTTTGTACGTTAAAAACGCAATAAACCAATTTATGGTCAGATATAGTATCAGCAGAATTAACACCACTTTGACCCACTAAAGATCGATCACTAACAAAAACTCCATCTAAAACTGTAGAGGAACCTGCGGATATTCGCGTTGACTCATTGACTCATAATTTGTAAAAGATTATAATTATCGAAAAGGTTAATAATTAAGGTTAAAAAGATTGACGTTAAAGTCACCCAAGCAAAACAATTCATCAAATGTATGGTATAGAGTAAAACGAATATTATCAAAATCAGGAATACACGTATTAAAATTAATATTAGGGGTCGATAAAATACTGCGAAAGCGTAGGTTTTATTCCTTATTTTAATTTTAAATATAATATGCTCTAATCCTGAGTTGTTGGCAAAGTCTAGATGATATTCTTCAGCAGTTATACTATCTCTTATAAACGTCGCGACACCACCTCCACGACCAACCCTGTTCTTTCGGAAAAATTGATAACCTGGTATTTGAAAAATATTAGTGTTATCACCAGCAGAGAGCCAAGTTTCGGAGAGGAACACAATGTCAATATTCCCGAGTCCCCGTTATTTCTTTATATATATATATATATATATATATATATATAGGGTGTTTCTTATTGAGTGTCAATATTTAAGGAGGTGATTTTTGGGTCCATTTTAAGAAGCAAACTTCATATAAAGATATGTCTTAAACGGTGTAAATTTTGAGATACAGGATGTTAAACTTTCAATAATTTCATAATTTTTCGATAATATCTCGAATACCACTCTAGATATTGTAATGAAATTTGGTATAGAGATACTATGTATCTAGTGGAATTTTTTGTGGTAGAACATTTTTTTAATTTCCACCAGTGGCGTCCGTACGGAATCCGACCTGCATATTTTCCCAGACATTGATGGTACGCCACTGATTTTTTTTTAGATAAAAATTATTTTTTAAATTCCCATTCATTTTTGAGCAAGTTTGATCCCTTGGTAATTTTGTGTTGGACGCACGGTTTTCGTTTTAAAAAATAAAAACCGTTTCTCTGCATGGTCCAAACAATCCTGGTCATAAGACGGATATCACCATGCATGCAGAGGAATATTATTGTATTAGACTCGAGAAATCAAATCTTGTCGAAAATAAATACTAAAAGTTTTCAAAAACAAACAAATGAATCAATAAAAATGCTTTATTTTAGAAAAATCAGTGGCGTGAAAGTCATTACTATGTCCATTCTTATTAAAATCAGAAATCGCTTTATCTTAGTGAGACATATGTGTAAATAATAGTATGTAGTCTTCAGCCACCAATCTAGGACCACCATGTCAATGTTTTTCAGAAGTCTGTTCCTTCATAAATACTTTTTATAAATTTTATTAAAATAATATGACATTCTTCAACAATAACAAGTTATTTACAAAACTATACTAATACAACTAAGTACATAATTAATAATTTCAACAAAAATAATTAGGTTTTAACAAATTGACAGCACACTATGTGAAACAAAATAGAAGAAAAAAATTAGATAAGTTGTTGAAAATGCCCACCACCTTGGAGAATACACGCTTCAGCCCTTTTCCTCATGTTGTCGCGAACTCTTTGAAGGATACCTTCGGTGTTTCTGATAATATCGCAAGAATCTCTTATACGATCCTTCAGCTCCTCTACAGTGTTTACTGGGGTGCGGTAAACTAAAGATTTAATCCAAACTATTTAGGTCTGGGGACCTAGGGGGCCATGGTTGATGTCCGCCACGACCTACCCATCTGTTGTTAAATGTGCCGTTCAAATATTCTCTGGCTTCAATACTAAAGTGAGCGGGCGCGCCATCGTGCATGAACCACATTCTGTTTCTAATCAGAATTGGTATATCTTCTAACAATATCGGCAAATCGTTCTCAAGAAACCGGCGATTTAGTCTTTCTGGGAGGAAAAGAAGCCCAATTAGGTGATTTCCGATAATGCCAGCCCAAACATTTACAGAGAATTGCTCTTGATGATGATATTCTACAATGGCATGGGGGTTCTCGTCGGCCCAGATATGATTATTGTGGAAGTTTCTGATAGCGTTCCTGGAGAAGTTCGCTTCATCTGTGAACATTATTTCGCGATCAAATAAGGGATTACGCGCAATTTTTTCCAAAAACCATTCACAAAATTAACTCGGAAAGGAAGATCTCGGGGAAGTAAGGTTTGCACTCGTTGAATGTGATATGGGTATAAAAAAAATCATGTAGAATTCTCCAAACTAGGATGTGCGAAATATTTAGGTTAATTCCAATTTTTCTAGTACTCAGTTCAGGATTTTCATCTATGGAATTTAATACTGCCTCTTCAATTTCTGGAGTTCTTACAGTCCGATGGGCCCCTTTTAATTGAGGCTTGAATGTACCTGAAAAGCCAGAAGTATCTCTTTTCTCATAAGCGTTCTCCAAGACATATTTCAAACTTCTCCAGATACTAGATTGGAGTCAAAAAAAAAAAAAAAAAACCAAAAAGGAGATTTGAACCCACCTCCTCTGCCTCACCGTTGTTCAGCCATTAATAATGACCGAAAAACGGTACTTAAGAAATTTAAGAGAAAATTTGTTTTTATTTGTTCATTTATTGGAAATTTATTTAGTTAAGAAATTTTATTTACTTTAATTATTTTATTAATGTTTTATAGAGCAAGTTAATTACTTAATTTTTTTTATTTATTATTTGATTAGAAACTTTAATTTTTTAATTTAGTTATGATATCTTTTTTTTAAATTTATCTCCTTAATGGTTTTGAACACCATATGCCATTTTTTTACTTTATTAAATGTTTCGCGAGTTCTCCT
This sequence comes from Kuschelorhynchus macadamiae, assembly GCA_030620095.1. Lineage (NCBI taxonomy): Eukaryota > Metazoa > Arthropoda > Insecta > Coleoptera > Curculionidae > Kuschelorhynchus > Kuschelorhynchus macadamiae. Next base: position 13,121 of record JAUTXW010003224.1, read on the forward strand.
TTGATTTTGGACTTAAGTCCCGGAGGTACCTATAACCCTCCTGTTAGCTTAAAAGTTTTTTATTCTTGATATAGGTTTTGCAATTTTTATCGACTTTGAACAATGGCATATCTTGTCCTTTTTTTGTTTAATTACTTTATTGGAAAATTTGTAATACATAATATAAAATATATATAATAATATAATAAGTTCCTTATATCTATGCAGATTAACTAAAATTTTCTTCTTTAAACTTATCGCCGGATCTAAGCCGCTTCCAGACGTCCCTCTACAAATGCCGTGATGTTATCAGCTGCTTCTTCGCATCCATACGCCATTACCAGTGGAAGATTTCTCTCTAATTGTATTTCCTCCCAGTGAAGTCCTTCATCTGGAATTCGAAACTCCAACGGAATATCTTCTTTCTTCCTGTTATACCAGTTTCTGAAGTTAAGATTTAAGTTATCTATAAGATTATTTCTTTCTAAGTTATATGTTTCGCAGTTAAGTATCCTGTGTGTTGGATCGTCTTCCGCTCCTCCACATCTTCTGCATGTAGAGATGTTTGTTTTTCCTATTCTTTTATAATGAATATAAAACTGTCCATGGCCTGTTAACATTTGTGTTATCTTCCTATTTGTTTTAATTTGTATCACTTGCCTAAAATTTACACTTGGTATCATTTTGTGTGTTATTCTTCCTGTGCTTGCTATTTGCCATTGATTATTCCAGATCCTGTTAGTCCTGTCTCTCAGTATTGTTTTTATTTTCTTATTACTCTTTCTTGGTATTGGGTCTATTTGTATTTCATCTCTATTTATTGCTATTCCATTTTTGTGTTTCTTAAAATCCAAAGCTTCGTAAATTAGTTCTTCTATTGGGGGAATGTTAGCTATTATGGCCGCTGCCTCTGTTGATGTCGAGCAGTATGCTCCTGCTATGGTTCTTGCTATTTCTCCTCTAAGTGAGTTAAGTTGTTGTTTGACTCTTACTTGATTTAATTTGCTTTCAAATATTGTTGAACAGTATATTATCCTTGGCATTATGGCCCCTTTAAAAATTTTGTATAATGATTTTTCTGGAATTTGATAAAGTCTTGATATTGTTCTTCTTAATTGTTGAAATGTGTTTTTACAGTTCTTTACTATTTCCTTAATGTGCGGTAAAAATGTGAGTTTTTCATCTAGGTATACTCCTAGGTATTTAAAAATTTTAATTCTCTTGATCCTTTCTTCGTCCATTCGGAACGTGGGATTTCTTGTTAGTTTTGAATTATAATTTAGCCATTTGCACTTGTCTATAGAGAATCTTAGTTTGTTCTTTTTGCTCCAGTTATTTAGTCTATCCAGTGTATGGGTTATTAATTCCTGTAATCTGATAGTGTTATTTGCATTAATAACAATTGCCAAGTCGTCTGCGTATGCTGTTAGTGAAATATTATTTTCGTTATTAAATTCTTCAAGTAATGGGTCCATTATAAAATTCCATAGATCAGGTCCTAGTTTTGATCCCTGCGGACATCCCTTCGAGAGTATTTTGCTAGATTTGTGGTTCCCAATGTTTAAAGTTATTTCTCTATTTTTTAGGTAATTTATTAATATTGATATTGTGTTCCTGGAGATATTTTTATTTTTAAGAGTTTCTATTAGTATAGGCCACCATACATTATCAAATGCACCTTTTATGTCCATGAACAACGCTATGTTGTATTTAAATTCTGAATTCAAGTTTGTTATAAGATTCTTTACTGCTAATTCTGTGCTCTTGCCTGTCACGAATCCAAACTGATTTTCATGATGTAAGTTTATTGTTTCGTTTAGTAATTGTTTCCTAATGAAGTGCTCTAGCATTTTTCCCAGAGTTGGAAGCAGAGTAATAGGTCTTAGTGAGCCTATCTCTCTGTCTGGTTTATTGGGCTTTGGGATTGTAATTAGTTTTCCTTTTTTTCCAAACATTTGGGAAATATGAGTTCTGTATGCAATCGTTTATTATTCTAGAAAGGTAATCTGATATTACTATTGATATTGTTCTTAGCGTTATTCCCAGGATACCATCCGGTCCTGGTGCTTTCCTTATATTAATTTTAATTAGATAATCCTCTATTTCTTCTTTAGTTATGACTGCTATGTTTTCTAGTTCAGGTAGACCCAATAGTATTTTGGATTGATCTCTTATTAGGCTCTGTTCTAAATTATCTTCGTTTGGATCGTCATTTCCTACTATTTCGCCCAGTATGTATTCTGCTGTATCTTGAAAATCTATTGTGGTGTTTCCATCTTGTTTTTTATAAGTATTGTAATGATTTTGTCTTTTTGCAATTTTGCCGTTTGCCAATTTATAAGGTATGCTCCAGGGATCTGCCCATAGGTTATCGCTCACGAAGTCATCCCAAGACTTGTTTTTGGATTTTAAAATTTTCTTTTTTAATTTTTCATTCAGATTTAAATACTGTTCTTTTAGATTGTCCCTTTCGTTACTTCCTGGATAGCTTCTCTGATATTCCCTTCTTTTCTTATTTGTGTCTACTTTTAGTTTTTCAATTTGGTCGTTCCACCAGACTGGTTTATTTAAGTAAATGCGCTTTTTAGGTATTGTGTTTTCGTTTATTTCCATTAGTAGATTTGTTAATGCTTATGCTCTAGTTTCTATGTTTGCTGTTGTTGGTTCCCAGATAATTTCTCTTTCTAAATTATTTAATCCTACTATAGCCATGTCTTTTGCTTTATTTACATTTATCTTTGTTTTAAAGTAAGTATTGATTATTTCGGTCTCGACACTTGTTAGATTGATTTCGAAAGTTATAATTCTATGATCGCTCAAAGAGAGAGGATGTACTTTCCAGTTTGTGATAATTTCTGAAGTTTGAAAACTTCCTATTGTTAAATCTATATTTGAATTTCCGTGTATGCTGCTATATGTGGTTAATTGTTCTTCTTGACTATTGTGGATATGTATCTGATTTTCTGATATAAAATTGGACAACAGATTACCTCTGTTGTCCATTGTATTACAATTCCAATCTGTATGGTGAGCGTTTGTATCTATGCCTAATATTGTTCTATTGTTTAGTTCTAGGATTTCTCTTATTTTGTGAAGTTCTAATTCGATTTGGAATTCTCTGTTTGGTAGCCAGTACATTGATCCGAGTATTATTTTATTACCATGCCAGTCGATTTTGATTATTGTTGAGAGTGAATTGCAAAATTGATTTAGTTTAATTGTTTTAATATCTTTATTTAAAATTAATATGCAAGTTTGAAAATGTATTTTTGTTTCGGCTATTAAATCAGCTTTAACCGTTGATATTGGAAGAATGAACTTTTCCTTGATCTTGTGTACATATGGATCCTGAAGTAATAATATGTCGGCTTGATTTTTTATTGCGAAGTTTACGCACTCGATAGTAGCATTAAAACTATGGTGCAGGTTTTGTTGTAAAATGATTAGTTTATTCATCAACAGTGTTAAAATTTATGTTAGCTACAAGTTGTTCTATTTTCCTTTTATAGGCTATGCATTTGTTGTCTCTGGGCTTATGTTTTATATCTTCTAATTTGGATTGTATGCAAAGGATACACTTATGCAATTCTGGTTTTTCCTTATTTGGGCAATTTCTTGTATCGTGTTTTTCTGCACAATTACCACATGCTATTGGGCTATTACATTTTGTAGCTGTGTGTCCATATCCTTGACAGTTATAGCACTTAGTTATATATATCTTTTCTTCTACCCTGCATGAGTGCTAGTCTAAATAAATTGAATTAAGCTCAAGAAGTTTCTTCCTAACGATCGGGCTGACTTCGAATACCCAGTGTACATAGTGTTTTTCCCTTGGACCAAATTTATATATTGGAATTATGAGTGAGTCCTTGTGAAAATTATTTTGCCTTATTATTTCTTTACTGAGAGTTTCCTTGTTAATATTACTAGGTATGTTATATATTGTTATTCTTGGGTTTAGCTTATTTAGAGATTTAACTTCTAATTTCATATCTTTAATTTGTTTTAGGCCTTTTAGTTTGTCGTGACATTCCTCTTTAGATTCTATTACTATGTTATTTTTCTTGTTTATATAAATTTTCGTGGGTCTGAAGCCAACTTCTGTGGGTCTAATTTGAGTAGTTAGTTTATTCTTAATGTCATTTACATTTTCATTGGTGGTTAGTGATATTTCGGTTTTGAATGTCTTACTTGTATTTACGGGTTTTCTAATTCCTGCGACCTTAACCATAGGCTCTGCAGAAGATGTGGAAGGAGCAGATTCAACCACTTTTGCATATGTGCTTTTCTCTTGTTTATAAATTACTTCTTGGTTTTTCTGTAGGGTTTCTAATTTTTGGGCTTGTACAGCTATTGTTTCTTTAATTTCTTTTATGTAGGTTTCCAGTTTTATTTTTCCTTTTAAAATCTCAATGTTTTTATTTATATTACTTTGAATATCTTTTAAGTTATTTATTTCTTTTGCAAATATTTTTCTTGAATCTTTGTCAATTTTGATGCTAGTTGCTAATATTTTTATTGTGCTATTTAAAAGTTCCAGACTGCCTTCTATTTCCGTAAAATTGCTCAAAGAGATTTGGCCCCTTTCGGAGCCAGTTGTATTATACTCTATTCTCTTCCTTTTTTTCTTTAAAGTTTGAGAGCTTGTGCTATCATCTTTTCCTTTTGGGTGTTCTTCTTCTTCCTCAGTTTCCATTTCTATTACGCTGTTATCTTCGCTATCAGACTCCATCGTCCGAAGTTGATCAGATCCGGCGGAGCTTCGGGCCTCCCTGCCGCCCTACCCAGTTGGGGGGTTACCAATCCCCCAACAAGCACCTCTTAGCCGTATATACGAGCTTATTGCGTTCTAATCTGCTAGACCGTCTTATTGCGTATAAGTCGTTGCCCACCAGAAGCCCACGTGGAGGGGGGTGCACGCCTTAACCAATAAATGTATCTTAAATACTTTTAACAAAATTACGCCTTCCGGTAATAATCGCACCTCAGATAAACTTCATCGGTTACGATAATGCCACTGCGCAAAGCTTAGATTGGAGTCAAAGCTAACTAATTAGTTTTCAACTAGTGTTACATTTGTGTATTTGTTCTTAATTTCCTTTGGTATAATTATCACATTTGATTTTTCGCTTTTTGACTTTGAAATTTTGCACTGTTACCTAACTGGTTTTTTGAATATTTTAAAATGGCTTCTGATTTTATAACTTGATTTTGATATATATTTTGATTTGTGCATTTTACCGATTTTGATATTACTGATTGTGCCATTTTTGAAAACTTGATTTTTAATAATTAACTTGTACTGATTTTTGAAGCTTAAATCTTAACTTTTATATTTAATTTTTTGATTTTGCTAAATAATTGTAGTCTACCCTTGATTGGGCGAACCACTTTTGAATTTACTGATTTTGACAATTGGATTTTCTTTTTTGAGTGATAACTCAAACTTTGTAAATATTTAAATATTTTTTGATTACTTATTTTAAAACTAACTTTAAGTATCCTTGAGACCTACTGGCACGTCAGCTACCGAAGCTTCTTCTGAGTGAGGAGGGTTGTTGGTTTTAGGGGCAATTGAAAACCGTGCTACTTTGATTTTTGACTTTGCATATTTTTATATTTATTATTGATATCATAACTTTGTTATTTTTAAATATGTTTAGTACTCATTTTCATTCTTTTTGAGCATTTAAATTTTTGCGTAGTCAATCTCCAAGCGGCGTGACCCGGGTGGATACAGTAGGGCTCTGACAAACTTAAACAAAATATTTTTTTGACTTTTAATTAGTCTTTCTCATTTTTTAATTTTAAAATTTATACATTTGTCTACTAAATAAAAAATATATTATTTAGTTATTTTTCAAGTTAAGTTCTAGTTAGTTAAGGACTTTACGATTTTTGGACAGTTACTCAGTTAGTTAATACGAGTGATTGACTAGCTTTTTGATAAACTTGGATAAACTGAAAAAAACTTTCTGCAAGTAACTTTTGCTGATTGCTTGTGTTTTGAAAAACTATTCAAAGTTTTTTTTTGAAAAACTTTGATAAATTTTGACTTTAATCTTCGTACACAGTAAAGTACGAACAGTGCTGGGCACTAGAAAGTGACAGTGTCAAACGTAGCGAATTTCTTGAAAGTTATACAGAAACTTCCCGGTGAATGGACTCAGCAATGCCTTCACGAGGTCATAGGCTATAGTTGATGAATTTTTTGATCATGAAGATTTTTGAAATTTTGTAAAACTAGGCTAAGGGTTAGGACATCCACCCGGTAGCATTTCTAGTTTAAGTGCCGACTTTTGACTAACCGTGTAACTCAATTTCCCGTTGCTGCTATCAAGTTTTTTTGTCCAGTTTATTTGGACTTTGATAAAATTAAAACAAATCTACCAAAGCATACCGTGGCTACCTCAACTTCTGCGGTAGTTCCCACGCAAGGCATGTCAAATCTTTCTCAGCCCAGCAACCCAGCCCCTTCTTTCGAGTCTTCTTGACTCACACTTTCCATTGGCGAGAGGAACAAACATTTCCAAGTTCCTCGGGTGAGTGGTGGGTCGACAATTTCTTCAAGCTTGTCATCAAAAAATTTCCCTGACTTTTACAATAACTCTGATACGACGTATAGAACTTTTAAGTATAGAACTTTTGCAGAACACAGGTACCTGGAAAACAGCTCTATGGAAATCCCTCAGACAAGGGATAATCCAGTTGATATTTCATTTCAAAATTTAACCAACAAATTTGAAAACATGTATACTAATAAATTAAGAGAGAATAGTCTGCTCAATTCAGCCAACCGACAGCATGACTCTCAGCAAACTATTTTTGCTGACAGTTTATTAGAACTGAGAAAAATAAATAGAGACGTACATTCTCCTGTATCTCTGATTGATCTGGATTTCCAGATCGGTTCGATTACATTAAAATCAACCGGAGTTTCATCTGCGATGGACATTCTGTATTTCAATACGACCGCAAGGCATTAGATCTTGATTTTGAATCCGCTACAGGACAGGATTTAAATAATTTTTCAAAAATAAATCACACTATACGAGAACATGGCATCCCTGGTGGGGAAACTCTCCAAAGAGCAGCTATGTTCGCTAGCCCAAAAAATAATAAAACTCACCCCATACGAGAACAACAGATTGATAGTAGGATGCAGAGGTTTGATAAGAAGGGATTTTTAAAAACGGTTGGTTTTTTGGAAAAATGCTTAAACTCGTGCATTTTATTTGATTATTTTACATCCCTTTCGTTCTTGCCATAGGCGGTTACTCGCTAGTATTTTCATAAAAACTATAATATATATGTAATTGCTTCTACCAAGAAAATATTTTAATTTTTACTGAAAGAAATTTAATTACCTGAATAAAAAATCAGGAAAATTTTTATCCAGATTTTACTGTAATAGATTAAACGATGTTTGCCTATAGATATTTACGTTGTTATGCCTACTGAAGAAATACTTGTCTAAGAAATCCCTGTTTTGTTACTTTCAAATTTAAGTTTTAAAGTTTTCCTTTTGGCCTATTCTGATAAACGTCAACTATTGCAGCAAATTATTTAAATTGTATTAATTTCATTAGAAGTAAGGTGATACTTTATTGGATGTTGTTGCTTGCAATGAGTAAAGGAAAAATAATTTTAAACTAAAACTGAAGTTGATTTGTGTAAGTACATTTTGTATAGTATATATTTTGTATTATTTTTTGCCTATTTTGGCTCTCGGTTTTATTGTTTTTAAGTCGGTTTGTACAGACTGAAAATAGTTTAGTTTAAATCATAGGCGCCGCGTTTTAAAATTTTCATGTGTTACAAACCAAGGCACTCAATTTATTAAGCAGTATTTAGAATTGATATCCTTGGGTGATAATTTTTTTTAGTCATTGGTCTATTGGATGATGTTTGGTTTATCTACGTTTAGTTGCCTTCATCAAGTTAAATACATTTTAGTCCGAGCTAATAGGAATAACATGATCGCGAATGATTTGTACTGTTTCGCTGAGCGACCCACATATTCGCCCAGCTTCAGTACCGCAGCAACCCTATAATTGCGCCCATGAGTTAAATTTTAATAAAAAGCGAAATAAAAAATCACTAATGATTATTAGAGTCTAAGTAGGTATTGTAGCTTTTAAAATTACTTTTATTCTGATACAGTGTACAGTGAATCAAAAAGTATTTAAAAAAAAATTATATATATATATATATATATATATATATATATATATATATATATATATATATATATATATAGGAGCGATAGCGTGACCGTGTCGAGGGTTAAGTCCATGCCAGTGAATCATTTAGCAGCGATATTTAACATCGTGATATTTCTGAATATCCAACCGCGATCCTTCAGCGACATGCGCACAATCCTTGTGCGTAAGGGAAGCGATTAGCACTCACCAAACAACTGACGCCCTATCACGATTGGGCCAGCAATCAAGAGATTGCTGCTCCGAGTGCTCCTCGTCAGAATGAGAGACGAGGTATCTCTGAACTGGAACCAGCGAGGGTTCGTTGCGAGCGATGGACGCTGGCAAACGTGCTGCTGGTGCTTGGACCATTACATAAGCACTAGATTAGTCCAAGGGAAGGCTTATAATGTAGTGTCCCTTGACGTATGAAAAGCGTTTGACACAGTGTTCCACCTCTCCATTGAGCGCACTGGTAAGAGGAGGAGTGCCTCAAGTGCTATGCACTTATCTCATATCTGACTAGAGCGTTCGGTGATGACGTTCAAGGTGGGGGTAAAGAACTGTCTCACAAAGTGTGCACTCGCCGCGGGGTCAGACAAGGGGACCCCCTGTCTCCCTTTTTATTCAATCTGGTTATGGACGAGATCCTCGATACGGTCAACTCGTACTACTCGGGTGGAACGATCGTGGACTGCGAGTTTTTCGCACTCATTCGCCCTCAGATGGGCAAAATTTTGACACAAGAAATATTTATTTATTTAATACTTTTTGGTATCACTAATTTAAGTCAGTTTCAACAGAATTGTACAACACGTAAAAACATTTAAGAATTCAAAAAAAAAAATTTAAAAAAATAAATAAAATGTAAAAAAAATTGAAAAAATTAAAAAAAAATAACAAAAGAAAAAAAAACAAAAATAAATTTAAAAAAATAACAAAAGAAAAAAAACAAAAATAATTAAAAAAACAAATATAAATTGAAAAAAACAAAAAAAAAGATAATTTAATACTAAATGATTTTAAACTAAAAAATATATAAAAAAGAAAAAATAATAAAAAAAAACAATTAAAAACTATAAAAATAAATAGATAAAAAATTTAAAAAATAATAAAAAATAAAAAAAAATAAAATAACAGCAAAAAAAAATATTGGTTAATAATTTGGTACTTAATGATTTTAAACTGAAAAAAATACTTTCGTTTTACTGCAGTTTTTTGTGATAATGTACTTGCGATCATATGAAAATACATTTATGAACAATGGAGAGACAGAGCCAAAACAAGACTAGCAACGTTACTACTGACTTAATAGAAGAATATTATATAACTATAGACCAAACTAGAGTTTGTGATGAAAATCCCTTTAGATCATTGTAGGGAGTAGTGCATTGTCGAATATTGGCATTTTAACTTTTTTTGTAACCCTACCCATTCTGAACCAAACAGAAAAACAAATTTTACAGTACTTCAAGCTGAATATTAACTTTCTGTGCCCTTGAAAAGATACACGAGAAATTATCGAGACAGACCATGTCGGTCTAATTATATGTATTCAAGTCAACCTGATTTTTAATATAATTCTGGACGCACTAAAGATTTAGTTTATTTAATTTGGCAACGTCTATTAGAGCGTTGTAACGAAGAGTTGCCTCAAGACTACAATGTTGTTTAGAGGAACATTAATATGCCAAATTTTCAAAAATTTCCCCACTTGCCCACTCATGTTAGTTCTAGATTTCCCCTACGCACCACTGCAGTTAATCCATAGAGATCTCATTTGACAGAGCCTATGCTACAGAATGGAGCAGACTATCAGCCCAGTCATTTACTCAATCAGCATGATCAGATAAAGTTTAATGCTTCCAGAAAACGTTTCATACATAATAAAGTGCCTGTATTTACACAAAAACGTAATTATTCCGACTATCGCTCAAGAACGGTTTTTGGACTGGAAACGAAAGAGCCAATGACGTTTTTTTTGCGAATGGAAGAATATTTTCGAAATTGAAACATTCCTGGAGACGGACAGGTTGAAATCATTGCTTTAGGATATTCAGGTGGTTGTAAAATTTAGTGTGATTGCGATTATCATGACATGTATTCACGCACAATTTAATCTGTGCTCTAATTGGTCTTCTTATTGTACAACTTAGACCTGAGCTCAGAACCTATACTTCGAGAGAATGTCCCGTTCAGTTAGAGAATTTACAGAACTTGCAGTAGTAGCTCATCATCATCGGGGTCTTCTTCTTGGATTATTCACCAACCAACCTGCAAAAAATAACCAAAATCAATATAGGGGAACAATTCGGCGACAACTTGTATCAGCCCTTCAGGGAAACGAAGAGAAGGATGCTCAAGAACCTGCGCTGAAGCGGTTTTAAATAACTTTAACGCAGGTGTTTCACGGGACTTACTTAGGTTACAATTTTGCTTGAGGATCGGTGTGTTAAGGGACTAGTCAAGATTGGCGCTTCAGCAAATCTTAATAATTATAAATTTATAGGAAGTGAAATGCAACCTACAAAACAAAATGTCCGCCTAGGATGAACTTATATTATTGTAAATTTTCTTGGTTGAATTATAAAATTATTGATTAGTGCATTGTTGAATAATGAAAAAACAAATCCTACAGTACTTCAAGTTTCAATCTTCTGTGCCTTTCGCAAGAGACATGAGAAACTATTATTAGCGCAGACCATGTCGATCTATATATATGTATTTAAATTTATCAGATTTTTGTTATAATTCTGGATGCAGCAGAGATCTAAAATTGGCTTGGCAACAACCATTAGCTCTTTTGTAACGAGCAGTTGCCTCAAGGCTACAAATTCGGAGGAACATTAATATGCCAGAATTCCAATTTGCCCACTCAAGTTATTTCTAAATGTTCCTGACGCACCATAGAAGTAAATCCCCAGAGGTTTCATTTGTTCCAGAATAAGCTACAGCATGGAGAAAATTGTCAGCGTAGTCATTTTTTCATTTAACATGGTCAGATAGTGTTTAATGGTTCCAGTACACCTTACATCAAGAAGTGCCTGCATTGATACAATCACCTAATTATTTCGGGTATCATCCACAGCATTCAGATTTCGATTTGTAGATCGACTGTCAAGGCCAGACCCATGAACGGTTTTTTTTCTGAGCTGGAAACGAAAGAGGCTATGACGTTTATGGTAGGAATGGAGGAATATTTTCGAAATTCAAACATTTCTGGAGATGGAGAGGTTGAAATTGTTGCTTCAAGACATTGAGGTGCTGCTAAAATTTGGTGTGAGTAATATGCGACTACCATAGCACGTATTCACGCACAATTTAATCCGTGCTTTTGATAACAATGCAACGTTGTGATAAGGGACTACTCAGTTCTGAATACAAGAAGAACAAGAAAGTATGTATTTATTTCAAGGAAAAAATATTCGTTTCAACTTCCTTAAATTTTCCGAACTCTGCACTAATTGGTCTTCTTTTTAAATAAATTAGACCTGAGCTCAGATCCCCACTTCGTGGGATAGTGTTCCATTCATTTAAAGAATTTACAGAGCTGGGTATCTGAGAGGAATTTGGGAGCTCAGGATCTGCTAGGTGTGCTCCAGATCGAGCCTCCCATCGCAATAATCGGACAGTCAATTATGGAGGAGACCAAAGATCACCTTCCAGATGAGGTTAATGTGATGAGTTTTATATAGAATGTCCTCGAAATAGGCACAAACAGGGAAATCAACATCGGAGTCAGTCAAGCTGCAAGAAATAATCAAGTTCAACATAGGGAAGCAATTCGGCGACAATGTACCTGTACCTGCCTATCAGGAAAACAAAGAAAGGGATACCTGAGAACCTGCGCTGAACCGTTCTTTAGAAATAATCAAGTTCAGCTAGAGCATCCATGTGTTAAAAGACTAGTCGATAACGGCGCTTTATCAAATCTCATAAATTCTCAATTTATAAGAAGTAAAATGGAACCTATAAAATAAAATGTTCACCTAGGATGTAGCTATATTATCTCTTGATCTTGTAAATATGAATTATAAAATTATTGATGCAGATTTTAGTACCTTATTGATTGTCGAGGACTTACAGGGAGACAATATTTGGTATCCCATGGGTTTGTGAACACAATGCGGTTCAGGGTGGATCGCGAAACGCATTAATTTTGATAGAGAAATACGAAAATCTTATTTTTCAAACCAGTCTTGACCCGTTAAGCATTCTGAAATCACATTCCCATTGGACAATCTTTCGGGGCTTCTTAGAAAAGTATTTCATGAGCTTTTTCAAGAATTTGTTTCTCCTTTATTTAGTAAATAAAATAAGCAAACCTTAACTCTTTCGATTAAAAATGACAAATTAAAGGAAAATTAAATACTTAATATACGATTTTATGCAATATTTCATCTCATATATTTTCATGCTAATTTTTCATTACATAGGCTTTTCTTGCAAATTTTAATTATGACCAATAATGATGTGAAAATTACCCTTATTAGTAGTAGTCTTTATAGAGTAGCAATCGAAACTCTTGTCCCTGAAATAGAAAATGTGTGTACCGTAATTATTGAAATTAGTAATCTGAGTTCTATGCCCATGATATGCCGTGTTTGTCAGGCAACATTTTTTTGTAGTGAGTCCAAAATGAAACCACACAAATTTGTTGACGTCACTAGTTTCCAAACCAGCTTCTACCGGTAAAGCATTCCCATTAAACCCGGATCCTCATAGACAAAAATTGTATGAGCTTTTTCAAGACTTTTTCTCACTTATTCAGTGAACGAAATAGACAAACCTTAACTCGTTCGATTAAGATCTTAAATTAAAGGAAAATAAAATAATTAATATTCGCCCCTATTCATTATCTCAAAGGAAAAAATATGTTTTAAAAGACGAAATACAACATCTTCTCTGCTTCGGTGTTATAGAACCACCTAATTCTTTTTATTCGTTGCCTCTTCTGATTGTAGACCAAACGGGTAAAAAGCATCTACTATGTCATATTGATTTGCGTCGTTTAAATGGCGGAAAATATCGCATTCGTAGTCTTTTTGCCTCTTCTAAAGCCATACTGATTTTCGTGATGGAAATATTATTTTTCTAACTCTTGTCATCTGACATTACCTCCCAGGCTTTCCGACTTCCTTATAATCCTTACTTTGTAATTTATGATCACTTAGTGGGCTGATTTAGAAATTATTTTGACATTCATTTTTGAATTTTTTATGATATGTTCAATTAGAGTAGTACTTGTGCTCGTTACCCTTGTTGTATTTCACTATTGCACAATTTAAAATTATTTCAAGAACAAATATCCATAACTTTTTCATGATTATTTGATTGTCTTAATACATCAATGTTCATACCTCCAATTAAAAAACAATCCAATTTAATGTGATCTAAATTATTTAAAAACTATTCTGTTGACTGACTATTTATATAAAGAATTTTTAAGTATCTTTACTTTCTTTTTGAATTTTGAAATTGTGAATTGGACATTCTTGACTATTTGCTTGAAGTAGATTATTATAATTTGTTTCATATTTAGTGTTTGTAGTCTTACAATTAATACACTTTCTACTTTTTTCCTTGCATTGCCAATCTCCAGCACAATAAGGATAAACTTGTTTATTTCAACAATCCCTTAATTTGTGCCCATAACCGCAACATTTAAAACAAAATGGAATATCAAATGTTTCTTGGAATTTACATTTTTCCCAGCAAAGAAAGATTTCTTGATTTACCAATTTTCGGAAGATACTACCAATAGCTTCTAAATATATAATGTACTTTTTGGAATTTTTTGATTGTCTTAAATATTTTATATGCAATTTATCATCTTTATTTAGTATCTATAACTTCTTCTAAAAATCCATTTTCTTCATATTTTCTTGTTACACCTGTTATTACTAATTTTGGATTATTTATTTTTGAAAGTCGTACTGTATATATTTTATTTAGCTTCTCTTCAATTCCTTTTTTTTTAATTTTCAACTGATTCCTTTGAATTTGGTTATATGATGGAATATTTTCTTTTGGTACTTCGACATTTTTTTTTGCGAATATAATTTTTCATCAAATAGTAGATTTTTACATAGTTCGTTTTTTATTATTTATTAACAACTTAAATTTGTGTTCTAATTCCTAAGGCGTCTCGCACAGATTGCCTTTGGAAAGGACAGGGAGGACATTCGGGTTGAAATACTGCTCCGGCAGACGTTCGACATCCCAGACAATATTCTTGCCTTTGGCAATGTTGATCCCATCCGAGCAGTTCTTGGCGTGAGGGTTCTTGCGTTGGACTGATTTGATAGGAGCGCATTTAGAACAGGGGCCACTAACGTCAGTTGGTGATGGCTCCCTTGTTTTTTTACCGGATAATCTGGTATTGTTAGGGGGAGAGTCAGGAATTGTCACGGGAGCGTCGTCCTTATTGAGTTGGTAGCTGAATTGACAGCGGTCCTAGTCGGGGTGTTGTCTCTGTGGGGAGGGAGTTATACACTGAGGCACGTGCGCTGGCGACGAGGCCGCGATTTTCCTAGTCTGCGCTGAAGGGTGGCACGGATATCTTTTCCAATACGGTGGGTTCTGGAATTTCTGAGACATCTGGAGATAGGGTCGGTGGAGGTGGTGGTATGTCCGACGTGGCTTCTGAAGTCGATAGTTTAAGAGTACGTCGGCGCGCATGCTTCGTGGATTGGGACTTGCACGTAGGTAAAGATGGCGTGGATGGTGTCATGTCAGCACTGTCCGCGTCGATTAGGCAAATTGGGTCAACATTTTCTTCGTAAACCTGAGGGGCGGGAGGAGATCTGGTTTGTGGGTCGTCGATCAGGCAAATTGGATCCACATTTTCTGCGTACACCTGAGGGGCGGGAGGAGATCTTGTTGTCCGCTTCTTTTGTGCATTAGGTACAGGATTGAAAATGCTCTTTGCATGGTTTTTCATTTTATCCTGTGCCCGTGCCAGGTACTTTTTATAAATGGGCTTCTCCCTCAGGCTCCGAACTTGATGGACAGTCAGGCCGGTCGATGATGCCATACGATTTATGAATGCCTCATTGAGTGGCCCTGACGGGATGTGCACGCCTCGCGTTCTGACGTGTACTGGTATAATTGTCCCATCGACTGCCGCAGAATTTGCACTTTAATCGGTCTCAGCATTGCCTCCTAGATATGTGCAACCTCAGTTGTGCCTCAGTATCTAACTTGTCCCCGCAACATTTGCA
Source organism: Kuschelorhynchus macadamiae (assembly GCA_030620095.1). NCBI lineage: Eukaryota > Metazoa > Arthropoda > Insecta > Coleoptera > Curculionidae > Kuschelorhynchus > Kuschelorhynchus macadamiae. Next base: position 28,524 of record JAUTXW010003224.1, read on the forward strand.
CGGAAATGTTGATCGTCAACTTGTGAGTAAGTCACCGATAGAGGGACCCGCTGATGTGCGGATCTCTGGGGCTGCAATAGTTTGCCGTCTGTCGGTGTTGTTTTTCTCAGTCGGTCGGATGGTCTTCGAAGGCTGCGCCTGCGGCGCACTTGTCTTATGTGTGCCCTGTTTTCTTTTCTGAACTACTTCACGGTCACGTTCTCTGTTCATGTTGTTCGTCCTTCTACTCGTATGTTACAAGAGAAGTAACGCTGATCGAGGGGGTCTTTATAAACATTTTCAGTCCTAGCGGGTCCCGGCTGGAGACGCCGGTGCGAGATGTCTGCGTGCGGGGACCTTTAGCCGTAACAGGTCTTATTGCGTGGCCCGATAAGACGACCCTGTCACCGAAAATTTTCTGGTAAAAAAGGCCGAACCCGGTCATCCAAGCTCGGCTTGTCTTAGCAGTTACGGTATTCCTGGTGGAACACCACTCCCGCAAACCGGACTTTTCTCAAGAAGCAGCACTGAACGAACGCTATTATAGATTCGCTTGTCGTATGTATCTTTGTGGTCTTCCGAGACATAAGTCTGTCTATTTCCATAAAAGGGCGAAAGATTTATCATATATATCATTGCTCGACCATGCACTGATGTACATCCCGAGATAGTCAAGTTGGACAACCGCCCCCAATGCGGGTACCCCTTCTCCACTGTCGAATGTCAATTCCTTAGTCCAAGACATCTTACTGCGCGTCTCCTTGTGCGAATGGAGAGGCCCACTGAGATGCCCACCACGGGCGGCCAACATGGCCTTTCACTGACACATGTCAGTATGTCTGAATAGATCAGACTTACAAGGAAAAACAAACTTCCCGCAACCAAGATTTATACACACCGTACAAGGTGTGGGCCCTGGATGTGGGTGGGCGTCTTATAAACTGGCAAACTATGCCTGACTGCGTTTAATCCTCCTACGGCCGTGGGGGATTCCTCCAAGTGCGTTTGTTAAAAGTGGCATGCAGCGTTGAACCCCATTTTAATACTGAGACGACGCAGCCACCCTTAAGTGGCTTTGTTAAGCTCAATGTCGCCTCAGTGGGTTCATTGCACCGAGGCCAAATGCCTCGGGCCCCGATAATGACGGGCAGGAATTGGGAATCCTTGTCGGGCCACCTTTTACGCGCACCCTGGAGGAATATCTCACAGTCGTATTTGGCACGCTTGTCTGACCAAGCATGGGTTGAGGGACGCTCAGCTCCATCCCAGGAAACCTGGACGTCGGTGATGGCGACTGTCCTGTCATCAAGGTGAATCGCGAGATCGGGTTTGTAGAGTTGTCCACCATCCAAAAGTAGGTGGGGTTCGTCTTCGACGACCCAACCCACTCTCGAACAGTGGTCCCTCACCTTGTGCACGATCTCATTGTGCCTCGCGATTCGCTCATCGTGTGTCACGGAGCATTTCTGCAGCACGTGACACAACGACTCAATTACAACCAGGAGTCTTCAGTGCGCTTTATCTGGAAGGCTCGGCATTTCGGCGCCATGAATTTCTTACTGTAAGCATTCAAATACCCTTCCAGTACTCTGAGCTGATTTCTTGCTGCTTCCAAGCTATTGGATGATCCGTGAAGGTCGTCCGCAAAGGCCAAACAGAAAATTTTAGTATCTTCTCTAAGACGATACCCCTCATGACTTTCTAGCGAATCCAGTAGTGGGTCAAATACCAAATTGAAGAGCGTAGGGCTCAACGGGTCTCTCTGCTTAACACTCCGCTGAAGGCGAATATTGCACGATTCCGGCGGCCCTGGCCGTATTTCTGGTTTCCTGAACGTGGCACAAGGCAGGATGTTTCTTGGTGTACGGTTTTTACCATCGTCTTTCATGGTATCCCATAAGCGTCGATTTGGGAGTTTTAACTCGACGTTTGGTTCATCCCACACCGCCTATTGAAACTGGCCCAATTGGCACTCTGATTCGTGTCTCGCGGCTTCATGAGTTCGAACAAGCCGGAGATCTCACCCATTTAATGTTTGAGAATAGGTTGAAGTCGTTACGATCCCAACTAGGATGAGATTAAACTCTTAGCTTTACTCTGGCAGATTTTCAGCTTTATTCGATTAAGGTTTTAGGATGATTAGGCTTCCGCCTTTTGAAGTGTTATGAAGAGGTTAAGTTTTCATCTTACTATGGCGAGGTCTATAGTAGGTCAATTTTGCAGTTTTACACTGTTCAGGTTTTAGGATGAGATTAGTTTTATAGCTTTACCCTGTCTAGGTTTTAAGATGAGTTCATATTTACGGTTTTACTGTAATCTGAGCTTTGTTTCTTAATACATTCTGTATTTTCATAAGATTTTTAGGTTCAGGTTGTCACAATTGTAGGTTAAAGTTTGTTAAGATTTAGGTTGAGGATATTTGTTTATCAAGGGTTGACGAGTAGAGAAGAACAACATATTACAAGGGGATCATATAATTACAAGAAATAATCGCGCTTAAATTGTCGCGATTACATTTATTTAAAAAGAAACTCAAAAAAAAACTTTTCCAGAAGTTTAAATTTTTCTAAAATATTTTTATTCGACATATTCGAATGAAAATATTTTGGCATTCGATTTATATTTTGGCTAAGTAAATAAATCGGGTGTCCGTTGTTGTCTTGGAACAAAATCAATTTGATCATTTAAGTTAAGTAAATTTAATATTGAAATTAAATATAATGTTTGAGCTTTTCCGTCCATGGTGAAAGCATTCTAAAGAAAATTCACTTCGAACTTTTTGCAGATTTTTTCGATTATTTGAAGGACCGTTTTTATTTTTATAAAATAATGTCCTTATAATTACAAAATGATTTTTTTCCTGGACCGTACAGCGCTGATGAGTCCAAGGAAGGACGAAACAGTTGATTTATTTACCTTTCTAAATATTTACTTAACAACTGTTTTACAGAAAATGTATACTATATTTATACCTACACGATTACGAATTCAGTACAAAGTCGATGTTGCTACGAAGTGAAAACCCATGCAAGCCGTGTTCCAAGCAAAGGTAAGTTCATTTAAAAATAAAATTATAAAAAATAAAAAAACTGTTTGACTGTTAAAGATATATAGGGTGTTCCAAATTCGACTAAATGCATGGAGATCTCAGAACTGTAAGAGTAAGTAAAGTCGGTTAAATCGGGGAAAATTCTATTTTTTAATTTTATTTTTTCCTGACGATATTTACAAAAGGAATGCTATAAATGAGAGTTTATCATTGGCTTTTTTTTTTCTTTTAAAAAATGACATCAATTTTAAAATCCGACGTCTCATCTTGAGGAAACACCAGCAAATTAATTTTTTTTTAACACGGTCCTCAACGAGTTACCTCATACACTTCTGAATAGCCCTTGACCTTTCCAAATCAGCGATGTAATTTGATGACGTTTCGATGCCTAAATTAAATCACCACTGCAGGAATTTTTACGTTAATACGGCTCTGCTCTCATTAGTGGTGTGTTGAATTTAACATAAGACATTTATTAAAGATAACCTAACTTTATAAAGACAAACCAAATAATCATTCCACATGAAAATATATATTTTTTTAATATTACAACATAAACTTAATACTGTTTTACGTAGACCTAAATTTATTTATTTGAGTGTTAGTAAAACCTAACTCTAATCAGAATTGGTAGTTTCTAATATCTAAGTGACAATAAATTAACTAAGTTACTCTGAAGTAAAAGAGTATCTCCATTATATATTTGTCAGTCTGGTCAACTAGTCAAAGTATAAACATTGTAACACGTGGAAACGGCGTAAGAAATTTTGCTCTCACGCTTTATTGAGGCTCATGCTTTTATGGTGCTCACGCTGTTTTGGCGCTCACTCTTTGCCTTTAAGGGCGTCGGCACTTTTTTATTTTCCGAAAGTTTTATTAACTTTTTTTTACTACCCCTTCTACCGTTTTTACTTCGATATCAAAAGAAAACATAGCAAGCTATTGTTATGTGTTCTTGTTAGTTTTAGTTTAGTTATTTGATTTGCAGCAACACGCCGTAAAGAGCAGTGTGATAATTACGTTTACCTAAAATGTTAGATTTTTGGAATTCATTAGTTTTCTTACGAATTTATTTATTACTGACAGTGATAAATATTAAGATGTAGGTGGGGTTTAGGTAGCAAGTTAGTTAGGTAAGTAATAAAAATTTGACAAGAAGCTAAGTAGTATGTACAGGGTAAATCAACAACACTGCGTTGTATATGCTTTATAGATTAAATTTGGCAACAAAACTAAATTTAAAATATTATATAGTGACCAATTATATATCTTGTAAAAATATTTTCGCGTGAACAGGTGGGTCAAAAAAGTAGTGCAGAAAAAGTATTATTTTTTAAATGAAACTCCCTGTATATTAATTAATTTTTGAATTTTGGTTATATTTTTTAAACTTTTGTCTTAATGAGGTAGAGAAAAATGATAAATAAAAATTACTTATCAATTGCTATGTTAAAAGTTTTATTTGATTAAGTAATTTGCTCCAGTTAATTTACCTACTGTTATGTTATTTGCGGTTGCTAATGTGATTACAGCAAATAAAAATAAACAGAGGGATTGAAAAACTAACAAAATAAGAACATCTCAAAAAATCTTAAAATTTGGTATCGGATACACTTAACAAAATTTTAAGTTTTTGTGATAGTTTATAAGTTAAAACAAAAATATGTACAAGTGCTCTTTGATAAACGTATATTTTGCAGCTTAATTTTTTTAGAAACACTTCCGCTTTGCTTGATTCCTTTTTGTTACTATATGCAAACTTTCTCCTAAAAAATGCACGGTAATTGCTATCAAACTTTGATTGATGTTACATACAAATTAAAAAAACAAATCTTTTAAGTGGCAACATAATTAAATATTAATACTTCAGGCGGTAATAATAGTTTGATAATTAGACCTAGGATCACCAAAAACCTGTTAAATATTCTACCATTCTGATGACAGCGCAAGCCCTTAAATATGCATTATATGAAAGTTGATTTTTGTTCAATAATTCGTTTTCCTTTTTTTATGCGATAAATATGGTGGTATTTAGCGGCTACTTTCAGCTGACTGATGAATGTGTGTAATTACAGTTTTTTTACTAGTTTATTGTTAGGTGTGCTATGTATAGATTTATTTGCTCGACAGCTTAAAGCAGGTCCTACGGAGATAGTGCTGATGTTACGAAAAAAGTGTAAAAAACCGTTTTAGCAGCATTTATTTTGGTATATTTATGGTATGACGCAGAGAAAACCTATTTTCTTGCAGAAAGAGAAACACTCCCGCTTTGCTTTATTCCTTTTTGTTACTATATGCAAACTTTCTCCTCAAAAAAATGCACGGTAATTACCATGAAAGTTCTAATAATAATACATACTAATTAAAAAAAAACAAATCTTTTAAATGGTAACATAATTAAATGTTAATACTATTGTACGTAGTAGCAAGAAAATACGAGTATTTAAATTTAAGTTGGTCATTAATTAATTATTTGAGTATAATAAATGTTTTAGTTAGCTTTAAAATAATTTAAATTTTAAATTAAAAAAAAAATAACAATGAAGGCAATAAAAAATAGTTATTTAAAAACAGGACCGTATTAAAAAAAATGCAGTGATGATGTAATTTAGGCGTCACAACGTCAGCAAAATATAATGTGTCATATATCGTTGATTTGAGGTCAAGAGTTGTTTTAAATTAAGCTTACTAACCCAGAGCCGTATTTGAAAGAAAATTTTAATTGCACTAAAAAGAGAAAAATGTTTTATTTCATCGCGAGAATTTTACTTTGTAAAATCAGCGCAGAACTTTACTTTTAACAAAATATATTGAATTGTTTTTCATTTTGAATCCCTAATTTTTAGAACTATTTAGTATAAACAAATCAATCTTTTTAAATCGTGCTGGCTTTGGTTTAGATCAGTAACATTCCAACTATCTTCCAGTGTATCTATTTCATTGTTAAGTGCTATTGAAATATTTTCCATCTACCTGAAAAATTTACACCTTTTCTCTCTTTCTCTAGATATGTACGGGTCAGATGTACTTGTAGATCTGCGGGTTCTTCCGACCAATAGACTATTAGGTCATAGGCATCGAGACTTCTTTCCATGTGATGCCTGGGAGCTCCTCCCGAGTTGTGCCTGCTATACCTGCACCTCTTGTTTTTTAGACCTAATACTGGATTGGACCAGGCTTCACGTAAAATTGATTATAGGTAATATTTCATGTAATTTATTTATTCAAATATAATCTATGCAACTTTATAAGAAATGTTTATTGAAGTTTTGTACAAAAACGTTATAGGTAGTGGTAAAAATGAATAATGAATGAAAAATAATATTTGATTCTACCTTGAAAATTTTACTCCGTGAAGTCGGCGCCAAACTAATAAAAACATTAAGACCTTATATGCGTTGTATTATCAAAACACCGAATTGACTGAATACATCATAACATTTTCGTGATTAAATAATTAAGATTGAGTTTAGCGCCGACTAAAATTTTTAAGGTAGAATAAAATATAATTTTTTTACTTTTCAGTGTATTTTTTTTGTAGTCGATTTCATTTTTTCATAAAAAATTTTATTTCATCTCTTTTACTTTTATTTATACAAGTTTTATTGTAAAAATCAGGTTTAACAAATGTTCCACTGCATAGCATTTTTCCTGATATGATGGTGAACGCTTAAAATCGAAACGCTAGAATAAAATATTAACAAACATCTTACAATGTCCTATATATTCTCAAAAAAACAATATGGCGCAATTCCCTAATTTTTAACATTTTATAAATAATCTTGCTATTAGACGACTCCGGCAATATATAAACATAAAAAAAACAATAAAATGGCTAACATAGAACGAACATTCAGTGTTCCGATCTCGTGAAGTGAAGATCCCTGAAGATGCCTCGTGCAATCGAAGGCGAAACGTCGGAAAGTGATTCCATTTTGACACGGTCTAATCCCAAGAACCATGATTTCTTAATAAAATGGCTGTTAATCCGCCATTGTTAACATTTTTTTTAAATATGCTTACTATGAGATCATTCCGGTAATATCCTGAATTGCCTCTGAAAATTTTATCCAAATTGGTCAAACCATCGCGGAGTAACCGATGTACAAACATAAAAAAAATACGTAGGGTCTAACAGATAACCTCCTCCTTTTTGAGGTCGGTTAAAAATTATAATCAAGGTAGTCGATTATTAACGTTTTATTCATACCGAATGTTCATTTATCGAAGATATCAAGTATAATACTAGATTTTTTGGATGCAGATCTTCATGGTCAAATATATTGGATCACCAAAGAAACATCCTCTACAATTTGGCGTTTGACGCATCGAAATCGGCCAAGCCGCTTAGACAATATACGCGAACAAACAAAAAAATGCATACAGGTCGAATTGAGAACCTCCTCCGTTTTTGAAGTCGGTTAATTAGGACACGGTATAAATACTACATTTTGACATAATAATTTATTTTATTTTTTTTATGTTTAGATCGATATCTGTCCTATGACTTTGCCAGCCGATCCCACATTTTTTGTGGTGGATTCCAATCGGTTTTTATCTCATCAGTTTCGTTCACTATAGAGTCCAACTTTTGTTGCATTGCCACAACACAACACCAATTTAGGCCATCTGTTATGAATTAAATAGAGATTGCTGATTTTGGCTTAGATTCTTAGGTGAGTAACATTCCAACTATCTTCCAGTGTATCTACTTCATTGTTGTGTGCGAATGAAATTTCTACCATGTAGTATGTTCATTTTATTTGCAACAATTTCAAAAATCCATATCTTCTTTATTTTTAAAGTTAGAAATGTGATTAAAAAACAATTTCTTCCAATTTTCCTTTTTTGTGGTTTTTTTGAAAAAGAAATTCAACATACATTTTTCGAAATATTATCATAAACTCAATTTTTTTACCTTTACTTCAGGCGTTTTTTAGTTATTAATACAAATCGATCATATTATTGAAAAGTAATTCATATGGACTTATCTTACATATCTTAATAGGCCATGAATTGCTAAAGTGACATATCAATAATAGTTCACTTCAATACTACAGAACTAAAATATTTATTGTAGTAATTTTCTTTTAATTTTTAAACCTTTTTGACTTTATTATGGTGCACTTTTTCAATCAGCCCTATACCAACGGGTATCTCACTAGCTAAATCCATTACTAACTTACTTGGGTAAGCAATATTAATTCCATTTCCTGGTTCAGTACACAAACTTGGTCCGATCATTTTTTTTCGCTGTGGAACCAGTTGCTGCAACTCCTTCAAACCGCCGTTGAAAAGGAATATTCAATTTCATGTATAGCTAATTTTAAAGTACAATTTTTTTATTACATGACATAAAATACATAATCCTTTAGTTCTATAGTTTTTCATTTATCATATTATTGGAAAAAAGACATTATGTCAGTTGTTTTATTTATCAGTGCTATGTCAAAATTTGTTTGTGATATATATATATATATATATATATATATATATATATATATATATATATATATAAAGTAGGTATTATCGACCGTATATAAATTATAAAAAGGTTTTGGTTTCGGGTGTTTGTTATCCACTGGGCGCTAGACCCGAAACCAAAACCTTTTTATATATATATATATATATATATATGATAGTATGTTTTCATTCCACTTACACCAACGTCATAACAAGAAAATGATCCTTGTTTGGAACATGTTCTGCATCACAGCAGACACAATGATCCATTTTAGTCAAACGACGATCGCGATTTCGCTCTTATTAGAGCTCATCAGGCCGCCATAGACTAGCCAGCCCCGTGTAGGGCAAAGGCACAAAATTGAATCACAAAAACAACTACTCCGCTGGCTAATACCACGACCGGCATTGAATTACATTGTGACTCCTGGCTTTCGTTGGGAGTATTAAATGATAGTATGTTTTCATTTCACTTACACCAACGTCATAACAAGAAAATGATCCTTGTTTGGAACATGTTCTGCATCACAGCAGACACAATGATCCATTTTAGTCAAACGACGATCGCGATTTCGCTCTTATTAGAGCTCATCAGGCCGCCATAGACTAGCCAGCCCCGTGTAGGGCAAAGGCACAAAATTGAATCACAAAAACAACTACTCCGCTGGCTAATACCACGACCGGCATTGAATTACATTGTGACTCCTGGCTTTCGTTGGGAGTATTAAATGATAGTATGTTTTCATTCCACTTACACCAACGTCATAACAGGAAAATGATCCTTGTTTGGAACATGTTCTGCATCACAGCAGACACAATGATCCATTTTAGTCAAACGACGATCGCGATTTCGCTCTTATTAGAGCTAGAGATATATATATATATATATATATATATATATATATATATATATATATATAATGAAAATATATATATTTAAACAACATAATAGTAAGCTAAAAATTCTACCAAATCAATTGTATTTCGGCACTTTTGTTTCTGTGTTAAAAAATCATCTCCAATTTTCGTATTACGTTTTATTAACAATATTTTTAAAATTACATAATATTAAATTTATATTTAATCCCTACGTCAAAATAAGTTTACTATAAGAAAAAAAATGACTAAACAAGTCAATACAAATTAGTAAAATACAAAAGTTACCTACAAAATATACACAAATTATACTGAATCATAAACATCATCAGATTCTGAATTTGAAGCTTCACTAGTATTTCTCACAAGTGGTTCAACTTCATTGTCAACTATAAACTGTTCTCTTTCATACCAGTTCTTAATTAGTTTTTCAGTGTGTTTTCCCTTACTTCTGCAGTACGTTGTCCCAATACCTCGTTCGACATACCAAGAACTTTTTCATCGCCATAGCCATCTCTACCAATATGTTTATTGTAATATGACTTAGCATGGGCCCAGATTAATTCAATAGCATTAAAGTCACAATAGTATGGTGGAAGTCTTAAAACTTCATAACCATATTGTCTTAGTAATTCGTCGGTTGCATAAACATTCTGTTTTCTATTCATTTTTGCTAATTGTAACAACTCGGGTTTCAAAAGATTCGTATCAAATGTAATGTTCTTTTTAAACCAGTTTGTTATGTCTACTTTTGTACTGGCAGATAAAGGGTTTTTTCTCTATAAGAACACTATGATATGGCGGATTGTCCATTACTATTAAAGATGACTCTTCTAAATTTGGAATTAACTGAGTCGAGACCCATTTAGTAAATATACTATTATTCATTTCACCATGGTAATCCATTGTAATTGACTTTGAACAAAACAATAAGTTTTCTGAACAAAACCTTTTAAAGATCCAGCATAAAGACTGATAAAATACTTACCATCATACCCTTCTAGCTTTCGTACACTTTTTATATTGCCATGACATTGTTTTATTTCCTTTGGCAATCCATGTTTTGTCTAGGAAAATCAATTGTCGCTGATATACACTAGAAATATGATTCATATATGTACGTAAAAAACAGGCTCTAAGAGAAGAAATGTGGGTTTTTTTCAACTAATGCCCTTCTGGTATCATCCTTTCTAAATTTAAAGCCCAATTCATTCAGCAGAATACGCAGAGAGGTATCACCAATGTATACAATTTCTTTAATTTTTAGCTCTTCATTTAAGACCTTAATAGTTACATGTTTTCCTAAAAACAAAAGAATGTGTTAAGAATAAGCAATTCATTATCTGCACCGTCATTTAAATTGAGAAATACTAGTCACCTGCCTAAAGGAAACTTACTGTCTTTGTATATGTCATATAATGTATTTCGAACATCCATTTTGGTGCTTTCGGGTAAATCAGTTGTCTTGACTCGACCCTCAAGAATTGAATAATTTATTAACAAAACTATTTCGTCTTTTGTATCTTAGTTATTTACCTCTTGAACAGATGTTACAGATTCTAAAGGTTCTCCATTGCTTTTCTCCAACTCGAAAATATTCACAGAGGTGAAGCACCAATTGCTGGGCTTGCAGAAGGTTGGAAATTGATTGGTTAAATAAAAACAGATAATAATAAAAATACTTACCGATGTTTCGAAATACAAATCCACTGACAAATATCAATATAGACAATCGCACTAGTCAACCAAATGCTTTTATTGCGGTAGACATTCACGTGCAGAATTACAGGTGTTTAATAGTAATAGACAAAGTTGAACTCAATAAGGCATGTGTGTGTGCTGTTTTCGGTAAATGATATTAATGAAATTTATATTTTTCAACGGCTGTTTGAAAAAATACCTACAGCTACTGGTTCCATAGTGAAAAAAAGTTGATCAGACTAAGGAAATGGACCGAGGAAATGGAGATAGATATATTGGTATTTTTCATTTTTCGTTGCCTTCCCACGTAAGTCAATAAGGAATTTAGCTAGAGAGATACCAGTTAGTATATGGTCCATTAAGAAACTGTTAAAAAAATATATATGGCACCCTTAGAAATTCAAAAGTGTTCAAAGATTAAGAGATTATAACTTCAATAAACGGTTTGAGATCTATAGAACAATAATAACAAGAAATAAACTGGACGAAAATTGTATGAATCGCATATTGTGGACCGATGAATCGTCGTTTTCAACGAACAGGGGATGTCACAAGGTTAACACCAAAATCAAATCCAAACCAGATTGAAGAAATCCAATATCAAGGAAGACAATCTTTAAGTGTTTGGTGCGGTGTGGTCAGAAGCTATATATTAGGTGCCATAATATATAATGGCGCTTTATCGGGTGAAAGATACCTGGATTTCTTAAGAAAAAATATTGACGTTATGCTGGAGGATTTGCCTTTGGACGTGTATAGAAACGTTATTTGGCAACAAGATGGGGGCACATCCTTATAACGTCAATGCTATAAGACATTTTCCGTGTTCTTACTATAATGAATGGATCGGAAAGTGTGAGACAATTTATTGACCACCGAATAGCCCCGATTTAACTGTACTAGACTTCTTTTTCTGGAGGCCCATAAAAGTTTTAGTTTATAAAACTCTCTGCTATGATAGTGAGGAGCTAACAATAAAAATAGGGAAGGCGGTAAATGAGCTTCGCAACAGCCCTAATAGTTTAGAAAAGTCTTGAGCGTCTAAGAAGGGTATACAATAAGTGTTTAGAAAATTAAGGAAGACGTGTAGAACAATTTAATATAAATAATTAAGCTAATTGTAAGTCCTAAGTAAAATTTTGTATACAATTGTTTTAAGTGAATTAATATTTATGTCAATAAAATGTTATTTTCTTCCGTACTTTTATTCATCATTAAACATTTTCGAGGAGTCGATCCGCGTTGAAGAGAGTTTCTTCACAACGCACGATCATATGATTCTACTTTGAAAGCGTTCCGGATTGACTTCGAAAACAGTCATTGTTTATTGAAACAATAGGAAACTTAAACAAAAATTAAATTTCAAAAAACAAAATATTCTAAAATCTAATCTGTTATAATTAAAAGAACCACAGTTCACAAAAAAAACTCATATTTTATTTTAAAAATAAATTATATATTACCTAATATTTCTAAAGATGTACCTGTACCTACCTGAATAATTTACATCCTTTTCTCTCTTTCTCTAGGTATCTAAGGTTCAGATGCACTTGTGTATCTACAGCTTCTTCCGACCAAGGGACTGTGTAGATCATAGGCATCGAGACTTCTTTCGATATGGTAACTGGGAACTCCTCCCGAGTTGTGCCTGCTATACCTGCACCACTTGTTTCTCAGACCTAATACTAGATTGGACCAGGAGCCACGGAAAATTGATTTTCGGTAATATTTCATGTGCTTTATTTATTTATGTAGATCCGAAGAATTCTTTGCATTTTGTTGTTGTCCTTTGCTATAAATTGTCTTTTATAAAAGGCATTAAAGTTATTTTCCTATTCCTTCAAAAATACATAATATAGTAACATTTACCTTACTCGTTTTTGAACAAAGGAAAAATTATTGAAGAAAATTCGAAATTGCCAAAGATAATAACACAATTTATAGTTTATATTACTTATAAATTATTTTTAAAAATTTGTATAGCTAAGATTTTAATAACGTTGTTTTTAACTGTTTAAATGTTTTAAACAATAAAAAAACGAAAATGAAAACATGTTATTTCAACCCTGGTTCTTACTCGATTTTTAACGTTTTCTGCATAATAATCTAAGTTTTCTATTCTGTTTTTCGTTATGTTTAGGGCGGTGTCTGTCATTTTCTGAGTTTGTTCCATTTGACTGGATATGTTTTGAACTACAGGAACCACTCTCAGGTAGCGACGTATGTCCGAATAGAGACTCAGTCTCTATTCGGACGCGAGAAAGAAAGCTTCGAAAATGTCAAATGTGACTTTGGCGAAACGTCAGCGAAACTGTTTTTTTCAGAACGACAGTAGTGAACGGATGTACACCCGGAATGAAAACATATATATATTAACAACACCCCATATACAATTGTTTTACATGGTCAATTCGCCGCAGTAGTACATTTTTATTGAGTAAAGAGTAAAGTTATTTAAGTATGAAACTAAAAAAAACTGTATAAAGATAATGAATTTTGTAAAAACGTAAAATATAATAGATTATTAGATTTTTCTCCAATATTGTAATAGGTTAATATAAAAGGTGGATTTGTAATAGATTCAGTACAAATTCCATGGCACACTATTATATTATGTTATTGCAAATTGCCTGTAAATAGAGGGTGCGTTCAGTATCGCTATATCAATGAAATAATGACCTATTTAAAAAAGTTTTCTTTTCAAAATGTATACATAAGTCGCCAGAGAAAAATTATATTTTAAGAGATTATTACATTAATTCCAAAACAATTTACTATTTTCATTCCGACAATTTTTTGCTTCATTATTCACTAAAATCGAAGTTATAAATATTACTTTTACTGAAATAGATCTCAAATTTATTTGAGATCTATTTCAAAAATACTTATTTATATTCAGATATTAGAATATTAAATAAACCAAAATGTAGGGCTATTTGCCATTTTGTCAAGTATAGTTCAATATATGTGTAATTTTTTTCGATAGATGTACTTACAAATTTTCAAGAATTCACTTTTTTACTTATATCTCGAAAACCATAGAACTTAGGAAAGGGTCCAAAAAGTGGTACCATGTACAGACCAAATGAGTCCGATTGCATTTTCAGTTTTTGCCTTAATAAATAGACGATATTTAAAAAAAAGCATAGAAACCCAGATAATTGTAATGTTGTAATTTTTTTTATCCAGCGAGTTTTTTGGGGTGCGTGGGACCTAACCTAAAATGTACCTTGATATGACGTATATGAGGGTTTTTGGATAAGCAAAATTTATTTTTCATTGTCTCGAAGTCCCAAAAAGCAGCAGATTTCGAATATATCCACCATGATCATGACAAAAAATTGCACATTACCGTTTGTTTTTTTTTTAAGTCGAATTCCGTTTGAAATAAACCCAAATCAATCGGAACCTAACTAACTAACCCAATATCGAGAAGTTCAAAATGCCGTGATCGGGAACGGCGACAAAATCTTTTTTGGGTATCCAGAATAAAACAAAAAATACAACATTTATACTATCAAAAGTTTCTCTTCAGTTGTGTAATTTTTTTTCGATAAGTGTACCACTTTAAAAATGTTCAGTTAAAGCTAATTTCGATTCGATTCGATCGATGTAAAACTGCTTCCGCCTCCGTTAATCCGAACACACTAATTTACATTAATTCTATAACGCGAACAGCGCCTGCAGCAGCAGTTTTATACCGCTCCCATCTTTAATTGGCTTACGGACATTCACCATTGCGTTGCCATAACAACTGCCGTAAACAACAGTGTAGTTAGACGTGTCTGTTCTAAATGTCCACGGATTATCCGTAAAACATCCGATTTTACTGATATTATCCACCAGCGTTACCACCCGTTTCCAGTCAATTGACGTCGATATACTCGAAAATCGATACTCGAATAGCCTTGGCTAATCTCGGATCATAAAGCGAAATAGTGTGTTCAGTTTTTGGTTTTTGTTCAATTGTTTTTTTTACTGCTATCGAAAAACTCACTCCTGTTGTAATAGAAAATTGAATATTTAGTAACCTATTAGACTTACGTTGGTCAAAAAGTCTGCAAAAAATCCGAAATAAGTCAGGATCCGAAAAATGTCCAAAATGTAAAAAAAGTCCACCACTAAAAACTTCCGATGTCCCTGTATCAGAATAATGTAATTCTGTCTGTAATTGATTTTTCGTTGTGTCGAAATAATTTTTTTATTTGTATACATTATCAGAAGAACTTTCAAGACCGCCTGTATCTATGCTTCGTTAAGAACTCAAGCAGTGTTCTACCCAGGGAGAAGAAGAAACAAGTGAAAAAGATCAGATCTCTTTGTCAAGAGACGATGTGGTCCCAGTTCCCCTCTTCCCGAACCAGAACACAACCCAAACGGAAGCCGTTCAGCCACCTGGAGAGATTTTTGGTAGTAAGTGTTGCAGGACAAGTTTTAAGGATTGATCTTTGAATATATTGTAAGTTATTGTTTGAAATGTAATCTGGATTCATTAATTCATTGTAGAATTAAGTAGTTATAGGCCTTTTTACCGTAACGGTTTTTAGCATTTAAATTTCTTTCACTTTTAAACTCTCAAATGACCATTTGATTTCATTAACGTGTTTTGGGGAAATTGTGTATGATTTTCACGTATCCAATGTGAATTTTCGCTGGCACTATATCGACAATTATGCCTTTCAATTTTCCATTGAAAAAAGTTGCTTCTTCAGAAGAAACGATTTGATTGACATAATTGAGATCGGTATTGCGACGTTCCAACATGATTTCACAAAAATCCGGCGCCTATCATGATCATCCTCAGAGAGTTCTTACACAAAAATTATTTTGTATGGTTGAAACTTTTCGGTTTTTAGAAATCGTTCTACGGTCATGTGTGAGACGTCATTTTCTCTTCCTAATGTTCTGGTGGGAAGGTGCTGATTTTCTTTTAAACTGATTAAAACATTCAGAGCCTTATCACCACCGGGTGCAATTTAGGTCTGCCAGAACGTACAACCTTAGAGTAAGAATAAAAGTAGAGATCACAATTCATTCATAAATCACGTTAGGAGTATACACCAACATGGTTCCCCTATTTTTCACATTCTATCGACTAATTTTTATGATAAAACAAGAAGTGGGGATGGCCCATGTTCAAGCCGTGGTCATTTTTTGGATAAGCAAATATCTTTAATCGTGAAAAAATCATCGTTCCGGGTTTTTACAGATCTTCATGTTTATCCAATACGGTCGGTCGGTCGGTCTGTTCCGATATAGCTAAAAAATCCACTTACTCGATTAACTTTAATTTTATTTAATTTTCCACAAAAATTAAGTCTGATACAAAAAAATATTGGTATGAATTCAATATGGCCAAACAAAAAAAAACCTTTTAAAATATTTGTTGTTCGAAAATGAAGAAATGGGCCATGCTTCATTATCGTTGACAAAAGGAAGGATTGTTACCTATTCCTTAATGAGGCAAATAGGTATTTTTACAAATTTCAAAGAAATAATCGTTCCCAAGTTGAAAAGGAAATTAGTTATTTATATATTATTAAACTTTAGTTTTTAGTTGTTTGCTTTATGTCATTTTGTAATTGTGACATTTAAAAACATTATTTGTTCAGTTGTTAAAAATGTCATCTTAAACTTGTAACTGTCAAGTTAGACCTTGTCTAAATTTAAACCTCGTTAGTGAATACTATTGTTAAGCTTGGGTTATAGATTGAAAAAGTTTGCGGCTTGCGTCGTCCTTTAGAGCTAAGCGTTTATGCTGGTCCTTATAGATTGAAACGTTTGCGTTTTGCGTCGCCGGTGGAACTAACCTTACTTTTATGTTTATATTTATCGCCTTTTTGTGTAATACAATTTTGTTTTGCTTGTTTTAAAGTTGTTGTGCGTTTTTTTTTATGTGCTGAGATGGATAATCCAAAAATCCTAGTAATGAGTAAACACTAGTTGTTGAAGAGAAACCGGCAAAGAAGGTGGCAAATTCGGCCTATTAATTGGAATAGAAATACTTAAAATTCCACTAGTATTTTCTTAAAATTAAAGACAATGATCCAAGCATTTTTTGGATGGATGATGATGTTATGTGTATATGTTAATGTTAAATTTATTACGGCGGACGAACGCTTTGAAAGCTCCTCCAAAATCCAGCAAATTTATTGGTTGCAGCTTAAAGCAAACGTCGATTAACGCTACACCTTCCGTCAAAGTTAAAGATCGCCATCTTTTCGACGGCTAGCAGAAATTCAAACGGATGGCGGAAAAACTATAACCGTACTGATTGCTTTACGTTAATTAAACATCAAAGACAGCGCAAACGGCGACGCAAGATTCAAACATTTTCAATCTATAACCCAGGCATTAGAGTTTTAAACTATAATTAATGCTTTTAACGCGCTTTTATTGGCGTCTTACTCGTCTGATTGTATGTTTGTATGTCTGGTTCAAATCTCGTAAAGGATTTTTTACCACTTCCATTACCGATTATTTTCAAATTTGACATGCATACACTTTCGGATATAAAAAATCCCAATTTCTTTGGCCAACGTTTTGAAATTCAAAATGGCGGCGCCAATACGGCCGACGAATTTTGTTACTTGTGTAGATTAAACTGAAAATTGGTGTCTAGGAAATTTTAAGAGGGTCAGCATTTAAAAATTCATAATAGCGGTGCCAAAAAGACAATGTCAACAGCTCGGACGGATGATTTTATCATTTGTGGGGATTATTTAAGAATACACAACAAAAATCAAAATGGTGGCGCCAATATAGCGAACGAATTTTGTCATTTGTACAGATTCGGCTGAAATATCAGTATCTAGAAGTATTTAAGAATGATAGTTATGAAATTGTAGTCAATATTTGCGAATTAAAAATGGCGGCACCAACATAGCAAACTAATTTGAAAATGTTTGCAGATTTGATTAAAATTCGGCATTTAAGGGTATTTAAGACTGCACATCACGAATTTTTTTCAACATATTAAAAATTTAAAAAATGATAGTAGGAATGCCTAGACTGCGAGCGAATTTTAACATTTTACAGATATGATTAAAAATCTATATTAAGTGTGCAATTTATACATATTTAGTAATAAATATTCAAAATGAGGATGTCATCAATCAATCAATCCGATAAGTACTTTTTTCAGATATTTTTAAACATTTAATTAGGCCACCGTTTTGTTCTCCCATTTTGAATTTGCCTCAACATTTTTACCATTTCATCCCTATATAATCTTTGATTTTTGAGCAAAATTTGAACATAACCGATGCAGTGGTTTTCTGCATTGACTTTATAACATTTTATTAGGTCGTCATTTTGGATTTGTAGTAAAACTTATCAGTTGATGGTCATGTCACACCTAATTTTTCTGAAAAATTTGGATAAAATGAATAAGCAGTTTTTAGTAATATTTTTAATTTCAATGGATTGCCATTTTGTTCAGCCGTGTTGGATTTTTACCAAAATGTTGCCACGTCATCATAATATGACTTTTAATTTTTAACCAAAACTTGAAGTAAATAGACAAGCGGTTCTTGAGCTTTGTCGCGGACAGACATACAGACTAACCGACGGAACTGAGAAAACATGTTTTTTGCAATTAGAATACTCTCCTCTTGCGAGGAAAGTAAAAGGAAGCAAGAGCTATAAGACAAAAATAGAATAGCCACTTGTCATATTATTTTTCCATGTAAATAGCTAAAATTTAAAAAATAAAAGATATTTTTTTAACTTTCAGTAACCTAAATCTTCTAATTCTAACCAGTTTAGGACATGTTTACGAACACATTTTCACTTTTAAGATCCAAAGAATCGCCGTTTAAATTCCTTTACCTGACAATACTAATATAAAAAATTTGCCCAACTCAAAAAAAATCCGAAATTTCATCCAAAATCTGGACGCCCTTTGACTATTTTAATATAGTATAGATATATTCTATAATTATTTTATTCTCTGATAAAAAGAACTATTGTAATCGTCAAAAAACTACCTCAGAGTCTTTCTTGTATCATTTTGCTTCTGAAGATTCTCACATGACCCCCGACGAAATAAACGTTCTATTAGACTGAACCGGATTGGTCAATACGTCATGTGACACAAAATAAGTCAATGATGTTCTTCCATTAGACATGCTCCTGGAAAAAGAAATCTTGCTGTTTACTTAGTGATTAAAACAAAAATTCCAATTTTTAGCCATTTTTAGTTAAGTCAACTAAAGCTCCTAGTTTCGCAATGTCCAAGATAAAGTAAATAAAACTTATTTATTAAATATTTAAAAAATCAATGTTTTTCTAATGTCACGCACTTTTAAAATGCTGCTTCTTGAAGTAAACCAACATATAATTAGAAGATTTGAATCATATCAACAAATACACAATAATACATTAAAACACATGCAGTAGTGACGCTAAGAAAAGCTTGGTATCTAATAAAATGTTTTTTAGCAAATTAATTTCTTTAATGTTAAACTTTATTGTAGTTCCACGACCCGCTACTGGTTTTTAAGCCACGCCGGTGACCTTGTAACAATCTTTACTGCGGCCTATTTATACTTTTTTACTATAAGGATCCCTTGTCAATGAAAGTGGGATGGTCTAATACAACAGTGGGATGGTCTAATACATGGATTTGTCGATCGGGTTTGCCATATCTAACTAAGACTCTTGATACTGGTGTAATCTGATCTGAGGATTTGGGTATTTTAGTTTGTATTTTACTATTTTGCAATAAAAGTAATTTCTTTATACTGCTTAGAAACTAGTACTGGAAACACCTTATTACTCTTTGTATGAAAATTTTATTGCATCATGTATAAACATCTTCACCCTAATATACCTAAATTGGTATAAACATTGGTGTTCCTGGCTAGGCTTGGTATCGTCGTACGATCGACGTTATACTGTAAGGTAATCTTGGTAGTGCCTAAAGATGTAAATAATGAACTCTATTTTTATTCTTACTCGTGCAACATCTTTTACCTTTCCAGTTTCTCGAAATTTTTTGTTAATTTTGCTTACGGTAGATCTGGATTGGATTGGTTAGGATATTTGTCATTAAAAATTTTATAAATATCTTGCAGGTTTAGCATTATTATATAAATATATTTTATTATATAAAAAATTCTTAAAAAAAGTAACTGACATTTGACATTTATACGCGTATTCACTAAAGAGGTTTAAATTTAGATCAGGTCTAACTTGGCAGTTATGAGATTAAGATGAGGTTTTTAACAATTATTGAACACATATTTTTTCTAAATGTCACAATTACAAAATAACAGTGACATAAGCGGAACATAACTGGCGAATTTAAGCCTGGGTTTTAGATTAAAAATGTTTGCGTCCTGCGTCGCCGTTTGCGCTGTTCTGAAGTTTACCTAACGTAAAACAATGGGTACGGTTATATTTTCGCCGCCATCCCTTTGAGATTCCGCTAGACCTCGAAAAGATGGCGATCTTAACTTTGATGGAAGCGGCTAGCGTAAATCGACGTTTGCCTTAAGCCGTAACCAATGAAATTGGTAGATTTTAGAGGGCCTTTCAAAACGTTCGTCCTTCGTAATACATCTGACATTAATATATACACATAACATCCTCGTCCATTTAAAAAAACTGCTTGGGGGTCATTGTCTTTAATTTTAAGAAAATACTGCTAGGAGTTTTGAGTATTTCTAATCCAATTAAGCCACCTTCTCTTCAACAACTTTACAACTGAGGCACACATTAATATGTCCACAATGTCTAATCGTTACTAAGTATCATTACTATGATTTTGATTATCCATTCTCAGCAAATTAAAAGAACCGCACATAAACTTAAAAACAAGCAAGACAAAATTGAAAAACACAAAAAGGTGACAAATATAAACATAAAGGCTACACAAAGCGCAATCGTTTTCAATCTATAACACGGGCTAAGAACCAGCGTCAACGCTTAGCTCATCTGTAATCCAGGCTTAAGAGTTTTAAGTACCATGGCAACTAGACCTGGTCTAAGTCTTAAATCCCTTCAGTGAATACGGGGGTAATGATTAATCGTTCATTTCATCTCATTCGAGAAGCATTGTTGACAAATTTAATTTAATTTTGCCAGCGACGAATTCATTAGTGTTTATTAGGGTTGTTAATAACATTTTGTTTAATAAATGAAACG
Source organism: Kuschelorhynchus macadamiae (assembly GCA_030620095.1). NCBI lineage: Eukaryota > Metazoa > Arthropoda > Insecta > Coleoptera > Curculionidae > Kuschelorhynchus > Kuschelorhynchus macadamiae. The sequence continues at coordinate 49,741 of JAUTXW010003224.1, forward strand.
CTGTCATTAGGAACACGAGGTGAAAAAGTAAAAGGTTAGCTTCAGGTTTAGCGGCGAAGACATCATCATTAAAGGTATAACGTAAAAACCCGTACAGAACGAAAGCTGCCAGCGGAGCTTGGAACCAACCTTCCTACTGTCAATAAATCGGTACCGGGTTAGCACCAGGTTAGGCACCGAATGCATCATCATTAAAGCCACAACATAAAAAACGGTATTGCTCATTGGCAACGTAAAGTTTAAAATATTTACATCTTAAATCAACAAAGGTAAGTCAATTTGGCAACGCTGTAAGGGTGCTTTTATATCTAATACCATATTAAGGAGTTTTTGCATTGTAATGTTTTGAAAATTGTAGGGAATTTGGCCAGTTTTTATATTTTTTTTTCTGAGTTGAAAGTGCTTCATCCGCAAATGTTTTTTTAATCCATACTATAAGGCACAAGCTTTCGTTTAAAATTTTAAAAAATCTTAAAATCCGAAATACTTAATCTCAAAAAAACCCGGCAGTTATTTTAATAAAAGGTTAATTAAATTTATAATTAAATTATTAATATTAGATCCTTATTTTCGCAAAAACTGTTGACTTTCATAAAAAAGTGTTCTTAATAAAAAGTATTGAGACTTTTATGCAGATATTAAAAAAGTAATATAATATAGGGTGTACCATTAAAAAAAATAATTTTCCTTTAATAATAGAAAAGTGGTAACCATGGCATCAATGCGAAACTCGCCATAGATGTATATATATTTTCATTAAATTTTGGTACGGGGTATACATGAGATATTTCGCCGTTTCCTTACTTTTGTTACACGCTGTATAAATATTGTGTGTGATTCCACTATTAATACTATTTACTACTTTATACTTTGAAGCCAAATCAGTTTTAACATAGAAGTCGGTGCCACCATGTTTGCTCAATCTCCTATAAACATTTAAGATTAAGCTATAATTATTGATAACTATTGCATTAATTATATAAATCTTGATCACTTGCCCATCGTACCTCTGATAAGCAATTCGTTAGAACTTGTACATATTCAAACCCACCAGTATCATAACCATTGTTGATCCTGCCAAATATTCTAACCCTATGGCGCACAGTGGTCAGTAACCGGAAAAAATTGAAATATTCAAAGTTTAATAAACTCTTTTCTTTATAGGTTTTTTATATTTACAAATAATTAGAGTTCATAAAATTGGGTTGATTTTGTAAATTTTCCCTGTCCATATTTTAATAAAGTCATTAGAAGTAGCCAAATTCATTCGTAACCAAAACTTTTGAATTTACAACAAATATATAAATATATTTTTCCATGCCTATTTAATTTATTTTCCCTACGTTATTTTTACCTTGTAATAACAATATTTGCTCTTTTTTATCACACAAAAGTAAAATGTTTTTTTTTTAATTTAATATAGTTGAAATGACACTTTAACACTTCGTAAATTGAGATTTTTGGATCTACAACTTTAGCTGCATTTGCCCATACGCTCTAATTTATGTCATAATATTCTTCATAATTTACTCTATTAGATGTATTAGTTTTATCTGCAACTTTGGCTTCACGAGCACTTTTGAATTTAATCAAGTAATATAGAAATGTGTGGTTGAAAATTATATTTTTAGTTAGGTTTATTTTCATTTCTAATGGTTATTATCTCCCAGAGTATTATTCCCATTCTTAGCGTAACTTAGGTTCTTGTGATTGAGATCATTGTTAAACAATTTTCGTGGTCATTTAAATGAGAAGATAAATCAGCCCAGTTTGTAATTCTTTGTTATTATAATATTTACACATATAAAGCTTAGCATGAATTATGTAGATTCGGGTTTCTCCGGGTTAAAAGTTACTTTATATATTAATATTATGCGAATTCATTCGATATATAATAAGGACAATAAACTTATCTATATAATTTTGATAAAAATTAAACAATCCGTTTGCTGTTTAAAAATAGTCGGGATATCTCCAAGACTGTTTTCACGTTTCAATTTATTTTATGATATTCTTTATACTTTATAATATGCATAAGCTTTGTATTCCAACTTGCCTTAACTTGTTTGTACGAACTCTTTGACTTTTATGAATTTATCAGTTGAATGGATCCTGAGAAAATAAACGCTAATGCTTTTTTGAATGCTGTTCTATTTATTGCTATACAGTTATTTTTACAATTAACATAGAGAGACCTTTAATTAGAAGAAGCCGAAGTGAATAGTTTCTAAAACTCTGGCACCTGATAAAATAGTTGAAATACATCCATCAGTGGCGGCTCGAGGGTGAAAAAGTAAGTGAAGTGCAAATGAAGCAAAAAAAAATATAAAATTTTTTTTCCAGAATTTTTTTGTATGTGGAGGGGGTAGAATATTTTTTTTACGACTTACCTAAATTTTGTATACTAAATCAATTATCCTGTCCTTCATAGCAGAAGTAAGTCTTTCTTGAGATATTGTATTTCTTAAATAAGTTTTTATACATTTGAAGCAAGAAAAACTTCTTTCCACTGAAGCACTTGTCTACGGTATTGTCAAAATAAGGAAAACAATTTATATGCTTCGGTAAAAATATATTTATTTTTATTAATTTTTTCACTTGCTCTTGCAGCGATATATTCCAATTACTCTCATTGGCAAAAATAAGACCAAGCTCATTTCTAAATCGTTGACTTTTGAAAATATTCCCCATATAACTGTAACAAATATTCAAACGAGCCAGTCGGAAAATTTAAACTATATTTGGAAAATTTAGCAGAACCTGCCAAACATGAAAATGTAAGTTTTTCACAGTCTTGAAATCTTAGTGTCATTTCCATTAAAATATGGTCCAATATTTTATAAAAAAGGGTTCTATACTTAGCCCTAATTTTCCAGGTGAAAGGTTAGTAAGCTCACATTTGTAGTGATTTATTTCTTTAATAGAATTGGCTTTATCAAACATGGTATTAAACAATGTTCATTTCTTTTTTTACAGAGCGCCTCATGCACGACAGCGTTTTATATTGGATGTACAAAAATGAATGTCAAGCGATTTTTTGAAGAACGTCAAATAGTAGATCCGTGATTTGAGAAAATGTCATTAAACACTAATCCCATAACGTGAATTCTAAATCGTTCATCTCACCTAAAAATCCTTTCGCAAGGCGGATTGATTTTTCATCAGATTTGTCACAGTTTGTAATACATTCAAAGACGTCTCTTAAATTATTCCAGTCTTTAACAATCACATTTACTAACTTCGTCATCGGATACGCGTTGTCATGGCAACATAGTAGGAAAATCGTAAACTAAACATAGCACCTCCAGCAAAGTCAAAGCGGTTTGCGCCACTGTTATAGTTGTTATAATAAAGTTCGATTGAAAGTTTTGAAAAAGACATACCGCCAACGGTCAAGTAAGATATTTATTCGAGATGTACAATTTATTTTTACCAATTAGGTGAATAAATGAATGTAAAAACTAAAATTTTTAAATATATATAATAAATATAGTCCTGGTGAAGTAACACTTCACCTACTTCATCTGAATAACCGCCACTGACATCCATTATTATCTAAATAAATAATTTTTATTTTATGTTATTAAAAATAATGTTTAGCAAATAATTATATTTTTCAAATTTTTATGGCATTTCTTACCGTTTTTTGAGTAGAAACTAATTTGACTGAACAACGAGGATCTCTCCTTATATTATATTGATCCCCCTGAAAGTTATTTAAAGAGTTATCTATAACGGAACATTTGAAAATTTTGAATATGTTAATTAAAATATTTAGATTCAGAAAAAAACGTATTTGAAAATTTTAAATTTTGATAGATGATCAATTAATGAAACATAGTGTATAAAATTCGTATTTAAAAAGAGCTCTTTTCGGATTTTAAATACTTATATTATTATATTAATAATTTTTGATCAGATGATGACTTCATATTTTCAAAACGGATTGATTAAAGTTGGTCAAACTATATATTGGATGTCAGAAAATTAGTCTCTTTTCAAATATAAATTAATATTTAGGGTGTTTTATAAGAAAGAAATTACTATCTGTCAAAGCTTGACATTTACAAAAAAAATTACAAATTTTAAATTAGATCAATAAAATAAAATTACTCAAATCACTTATTATGTATACCAAATACCATTCAAATATCGTTTGTCATTTTGAAGTTATTGAAATATTTCATTCCCATATAAAATAAACCACTGTGTGGCGCGACGTTGCTGACTGACTGGACGTCAAAACCCACATCGCTATTAGGTACCGTCCATATTAGTAAATTTAAAATGTTTACGTTATGCCCGTATAACCCAAATCTTGAATAAGTTATAAATTGTGAAATATTTTTTATAGAAATATTAATAATGAACAGCAAAAATTATGGTACGAATTGGGCATTTGACGTCAGTCAGAAACGCCGCGCCATAAGGTTAGAATATTTAGCAGTATTAATAATCAACAATGTTCTCCAGAGGTGGTGCGGGTTCGATCCCTGCTCGTACCATAATTTTTGCTATTCATTATAAATATTTCCACTATAGCATAAAAAGTCTGAACTATACAAATCATTAAATATACTTTATAGTGATATTTTATGAAGTGGATTTTATTTCTTTTATAAATGTTGTTATTAAATTTTAATTTCAGATTGTTTGAACACGCTGTTGGTGGAGATTCATGATATATCGGCTGGCCTTAGAACAAGTCTTGTAGCCGACCATTTCCATCTGGATCCCAAGGATGATGCATTGTGGCCTCTATGGATCCTGATCGCAACAAATTAAGGCAATATTCAATACTTTTATAACTGAATTTTCATTTTCAGTCTGTTAACATACTATTTATTAAGTATAAGTATTTCACTATAGCGGTTACAGCTGGAGATAATAAAATAACATATTAGTTTAAGATTTTCCTTCAGAGGCACATGGGTAAAGGCATTGCCAATATGTTTACAAATAATTAGCATCTGTGTTACTTCAGAAGATTTAAAACAGAAATACTACATTAAGATTATTCAAATATATAGTCGTGCCTTTACCGAAAAATCATAAACTACACAAATAGTTACTTCTCGTAAACTTAACGTTCGCCGCTTCTCGCCAACCACAAAAGTAGAATGACCGGCTTAGTGATGTACTCCGGCCTTGTCAGTATTTAAAGATTTAGTATTAGTTACATTGCTCCTGTAATAGAAATTTGTCTTTTTAGCATTGTTTTTAATATCCTTTAGTTTTACAAGTGGTAATAGGTTACACAAGTTTGAAAAAGTGTTGTTCGTGCATAGTGAAACATAATTTCCCAAGGGAAAAAATAAAACTTCTTTTATAAGTTACTTGCTTCTGCAAGATCTTCATAACAAAAAGCAATATCTGAGAATATGTTCTGTTTGTATAATTACAAAAATGGTTACAAAATGACTTCCCAGATGTAACTTTTCCATAGGTTTCCTAAATTAATTATTATGAAGAAACAGTCGATACACGGTGCAGTCGGAAAATGTTAGCTATAGATATATTTGGATTCTTTATTATTTTTTTATTAGTTTTTCAGTTGTGTTTGTTTTTTAATTTTAATTTTAATTGTCTTTTTTAGTATTAATGTGAATCTCAACCTTGTTAATTAACCTAAAAGTTATTTATACTTAGGTATAGGGGAGCAGCCTGTTCTGTTGTTGTTG
>JAUTXW010003225.1:0-55120 GCA_030620095.1 Kuschelorhynchus macadamiae
ACTCATTTTGACTAAAGAAATTAAAACTGTCAATAAGATGTTACTCAAAATGACATTGCCCGGGGTAACGCAGAGATTAATGTGCAAACAGGTAACAGCTTATAGAAAGGTGTCTTATGTTTGCTTTAAACTTTTTGAAAAAATTGTTTAATAAAGATATGTGCGTATTTTAACAGTCATTAGATGAAATGTTGTACAATAAATGCTGTTAACTCGTTTGTATCGTAAATATCTAATACGATATATGTCCGTTAGAAGTTACTACAGTACTCGTTTATATTTTGGCGGTTTGTAATGTAAATTATGATTTCAATGTTACTATTAATTAATGTATAAGTATTTTTTATCAGGATAAATATGTAGTTGTGTCGACGATCGAAATTCATGAAAACACCACTCAGTTTCGCCCTGGATTATCCCTTTATTTTGCGGTATAAATAACTATTCATTCGACAGAGCTTTTACTTGGTAGATAATAGAGCATAATAAATAATAACAATGGATATATTGACCTACTTTAGAGCATTGCTTTTGATATAACAACTGCAAGTGCTCGGACAAAATCATCAAATGGGCCTTAAAATTGTTTATCACAAAAAGAATAATAAAAGCCACGTAAAAATTTAAAAAAAAAATGAATTACATGAAAAAAAAAATAGCGTGGGTTGCTAATGAAGTGAAGAATACAAAATGTATTTCATTTTACTATTATGATCTGTGACCACCATTATGACTGATACCCCTATTTTTCGTATAATAAATGTATATAATTTGCTAAGAAATCATTGTTGTTGGGATTAGACCGTGTCAAATTGGAATTACTATCCGACGTTTCGCCTTCGATTGCACGAGGAATCTTCAGGGATCTTTATTTCACGAGATCTAAACACTGAATGAGCCCGGAGAGATTCGGGCCTGACCTTGTATTTAAATCGGTTTGATATAACCCGTATCTCTTCTAAAGTTTTTTGTATATTCTAAAATTTCAATATATTCTTTAATTTTTCGTCGATAACCTTTATTTCTTTTATGTTTATAATATGGCCAATGTTTGCTCGTTCAGCTACAGCAGATTGAATAATTTGTTTCTTTTTAATACGTCGTCTATGTTCCTTAAGTCTAGTGGATATTGAGAATCATGTTTCTTCTACATACACTTCTCTAAAAGAGCAAGGAATTTTATATACTCCTTCTGTTTGAATGTTGGAAATTTAAAATTAAGTGTCTATTAGTATGGGGGTAGCGGTAGGTACTCCTCCTGGGGACAGACCTATCAGGGAAGATGAATCAATCCCTGCCCTTCGCGAGATTCCAGGAGCTTTCTGACCCGGAAAGCTGGCACCTGCAAGGGTCCCTTATTCAGGGTTACGAACGAAGTCCACAACGGCCGCAATGGCGGAGAAGAAGATCTTCGGCACGGCAGAGCGGGCGGATGTGGCAGCCCCGTTTTTAGGGATAGTATAAAAACCCCCACCGCAGCGTCTGACCCAGAGTGGGCGGCTGCAAACAGCGGCGGATCCTCATGTCAGAGGCGGCTGAACTTCACACTCACCAAGACGTCTGGCCAACCTGGTGTTTCATGGCTAAACCCCTCTCAGATGCACACAGAGCAATACAGATGGCCCCCAGTTCCCAGCGGTTCGACTAACCCTGACCAAGGCAGCGGTCAGACCAGTTTTCGAACGGGGGTGCTAAGAATCCCTGGGTTAGATCAGGCTGCCAACTATATATAGCTACCTACAACGCAAGAACATTGGGAAATGAAGAAAGATTGATAGAACTGGAATATGAGCTTAACAAGATAAAATGGGACGTCCTGGGAATATCAGAAGTAAGAAGAAAAAGAAGACTGCCTCAGACTAAATTCTGGTCATCTCCTTTTTTACAAAGGAAACAAACAGAATACTAATGGCGGCGTGGGAATCCTGGTGAACAAACGGTTGTCTTCTAATATTAAAACTTTGAAAGCCATTTCAGAAAGAGTTATCTACATCACCTTGAGAATAAGTTCCAACATAACTATAAAAATCGTCCAAATCTATGCCCCAACGAGCAGCCACGATGATGATAAAGTTGAAGCGCTGTACGAAGAAATATCGAGATGCCTTTCAGAAAACAAAACGAAACACACATTGGTCATTGGAGATTTCAACGCAAAAATAGGAAGCACAGTGAACGAATGAAAATACGTCGGCCCATTTGGGCTTGGTACGAGGAACGAAAGAGGCGAGATGCTAGCCAACTTTCTGGAAAAAGAGCAACTTTACGTAACGAACACCTTCTTTAAAAAAAGAATTAACAAAAGTGGACCTGGACAAGCTCAAATGGAAGAACTAAGAACGAGATAGACTATGTACTTTCGCACGACAAACACATTATTCAAGATGTCGATGTCCTCAATTCCTTCACAACCGGTAGTGACCACAGACTTGTAAGGTGCAAAATCCTTATAAATGGAAAACTAGAAAGAGCCAAGAAATTGAGTAACAAACTTAAGCCTTTAGACGCGAGCACACTGAAAGAACGCAAAGAAAAAATATATGCAGCAACTAACAGAACAACTGAAAAATACATCACCACAAATCGAAGAAAATATCAACGTAGCGAACACTAGAATAACACTAATAATAAAAGAAACAGCTAAAAACAACATGACATTAAGAGCAAAAAGAAAAGATAAGTTGACAGAAAAAACAAAACAGTTGCTGGAAAAACGAAGAGATCTCATAAAATCGAACAAGAGAGACACGGTCGAATACGCAGAAGTCAACAAAACTGTAAGGAGAATGGCGAAACAAGACATTAGAGAACATCAGGAAGAACAAATTGAGAAAATTATAGAGCAAAACAGAGACATAAAAATATTTAAGAAGGAGAATGCACACAAAAAAGAGATCAACAAGCTGATAGACGAAGATGGCAACATGGCTGAAGATAGACAACAAATACTGAAAGTCACGGAAAACTTTTATACGGATCTGTATGAATCAAAAGCCGACGAAGAAACCTTAAGATTATCAAAGGAAGATAAGCGAAGAATACTTAACATTGGCTCAGAAGAGCTGCCAGACATTGAGATCGAGGAAATTGAAAAAGCCATGAAACAAATAAAAAACGGAAAAGCCGCAGGACAAGACGACATCCTACCGGAAATGCTGAAGGAGGGAGGACCGCCGCTTATGAAAGAACTCAAAAAACTCTTTAATAAATGCCTCATCCAAGGAACGATACCGACCGATTGGGAGACCGCTATAGTTGTACTAATATACAAGAAAGGAGATCCTAGCAATTTAGAGAATTATAGACCAATAAGTCTTTTATCTCAAATATACAAACTATTCATGAGAATAATAACTAATCGACTTGACATGAAGTTCGAAACCTACCAACCTAAAGAACAAGCGGGCTTTCGGAAGAACTATAGCACAATTGAACATCTTCACACAGTCAGAAGACTCATAGAAAAGGCGACAGAATACAATATCACAGTCTGGATGGCTTTTGTCGACTTTTGAAAAGCTTTCGATACAGTAGAATTCTGGGCAATTGAAAGAGCTATGAAAAACGCAAGAATAGATCACAGATATATCAACATACTACACGAAGTCAACGACCGATCCAAAATTGAAGATAAGGCTCCACGAAGATACCAATGAGGTGAAAATAAATAGAGGAGTTAGACAAGGCGACATAATCTCACCCAAACTATTTACCTTGGTATTGGAGGACGTCTTCAAGAATCTGCACTGGGAAAACAGGGGACTTAACATATCTGGAGAAAGACTCAACAACCTCAGATTTGCCGACGATATCGCCCTTTTTGCCGAAGATGAAACGGAATTGAAAGAAATGCTCCAGGAGTTACAACAAGGGGCACAATATGTCGGTTTAGAAATGAACACCTCAAAAACAAAATTTATGACGAACGTGCAAACAATTAATAATACAATATCCCTACAAGGACAAGAAGTGGAAAAGGTAGATTCATACGTATATTTGGGGCAAGAAGTCACAATCGGAAAAAATAACCAAGAACTGGAAGTCAATAGAAGAATACGTCTGGGATGGGCGGCTTTTGGCACACTAAAACACATCATTCAGTCAAGACTACCTTTAAAACTGAAGTGCAGAGTCTATAATGAATGTATCCTTCCAACAACGACATACGGCTGCGAGACATGGGTTCTTACCAAGAAAATTCTCAACAAACTACAAGTTCACCAGAGAGCAATCGAAAGAAAAATGTTAGATACATCCCTTAAAGACTGTAAAACGAATGAGTGGATAAGAAGCAGGACCAAAGTCCAGGACATAACAAAACGAATCTGCTCTCTAAAATGGAACTGGAGCGGAAAAGTTACCAGATGGAGACCTTGGGGAGAAAAAAGAAGTACTGGCAGACCCCAACAACGCTGGTACGATGACATTAAGAGAACAGGAGGTCTCAACTGGTATCAAGTTGCTCAGAACCGAGAAAACTGGAGAAACATGAGAGAGGCCTATATCCAAAGGATAGAAAACGGCTAGAAAGAAAGAAAGAAAGAAAGATTAGTATGCATCGGTTTTCAATGCACACAATATCCTAATGTACCTTTTTCCTTCCTTTGAACAAATATATCTAGAAAATGCATCGTTCTATTAGATTCAATTTCCATTATGTATTTAATATTGCGATGTTGTTGACTTAGGTGGTCCAGGAGATTTTCTTGTCCATGAGGCCAAAACAACAAAAATATAATCTACATATATGAACCACTGTTTTGGTTTTAGTGGAGCAAATGTTAAAGCAATATCTTGAAAGGCCTCCATAAAGATATTGGCTACTACAGGTAATAGAGGAGATCCCATAGCTGCCCCTGAAGTTTGTTCATAAAAAAATTCTTGAAAATGAAATAGGTAGATGTAAGACAAGCTTTCACTAGGTCTATTAAGATATTATCAAGATCATTACGGTCCAATATATCTGATATAATGAAAATTGCGTCGTTAACAGGAACATTTGGGTATAGAGTTTTTATAAAAGAATCTGTTTTCCTGTAAATGGATCAAGAAAATTTGAAAGATATTTACCACGTAGTTGTCTGTTCTCTATAGATCATATGCAGGGGAAGGATCTCTGCTATACGAAAACAGTGGCAGCATTACTTATAACGCACCATTCCATAAGTTTCCGGAGTCATTAATGTTGTTTGCGCCCCGGGCCTCTACGTTCCTCGATTTTACCCTGTATAATGGGGATGGAGTATTGAGCGCCCCTGAGAATATAGCCCAGATATTGCATTTGTTTTTTTTACGCTGTTAAATAGTTGCCGATTTAAACCAACCAACCTTAGAACTTCCTTGTTTGTGATGTGCGCGATCCAAGAGATGTGTAACAGTGTACGCAGCGTCCACATCTCAAATTCTTCTATGCGGTTTAGGCTTTTAGTTAAAGTGTTAAGTGACCAAGTCTCTGCTCCATATAGTAGAATAGGCCACATGCAGCATTTTATAAATCTAATTCGTAGAGAGAGCAGGAGGCTTCGTATCAGAAGAACGTTCTTCAATTTAAAAAATGTGGCCTTTGCATAAGTTGCTCTCAGTTTAACCTTTTATTTGATAGTTTTTATTTCTGGAAAACTAAAAATTCACAATTTGCGCTGTTAATACCACCACATACCAATTTTTAGTCCAATCTGCATAAGAAAAAAACCTTTTTTTTGTTAGAGTGGTGTACTTATTTGGGGTTAGGATCCAGTAAAAAAATCAAAAGTCTTTTTTTTTTTAATTTCCGATATTTCGCAACTTTATTGTTGCATCCTCAGGACACTAAATGATTATTTGACATCAAAAACTTAATCGTGAGTATAATAATAAATTTCGTGTTATTAACTTGTGTTGCGAGTCTCCTATAGGTTGATTGCTTGTTGGATGGTTGGTTGATGTTTATCTGAACTTTTAGTCCTAAAATTAACTAAAAAATTAAATCATACATTTTTAGCAATCACAATAAAACAGAAAAAAATATCATATAATTTTAAATGTCCTGAGCCCTAACATTTTGCTAACTAACATCTAAAACGATTCGAAATATCGGTTTGTACTAAGAAACCAAGAAATTAGAAAACAAAATGGGGAATCTGATTTTCTAAATAAAGACAACCAGTGTCGTAGCAATATTCGGGGATGGAGGGGGAAAAGTGTTGTCATCTGGAAAAAAGTTACACCCAGTAGATTTTTGTAAAATATATAGTGTGTGTCAAATTTGAATGATTTATCTCTAGAAATGTAGAAGGCCCATAAAAAAAACAAAAAAAAATTAAATTTTTGACGTCCTGTATCATAAAAAAAAGGTTTGGGGACACATGTTTATATAACATTTTAGTCCAAAAATTTTGAAATATATTAAGTTCTTCATTTTTAGCCATCAATTAAAAAACTTCAGTATATAAATGTGTCAAATTATATTGTCACACAAATATGTATGCCAAATTTCACGTTAATCTGTTGTGGGAAAAGGGTAAAAACATTGGAAAGCATGGCAAACACCTAATAATTTATATTTGTGGACTAAAACTATTTGGAAAGGTACCATGAAATCGATTCTATATACCAGTACTTGAGCAATGTTGATGAAAGTAACACGATTTGTGAAACAATGCAATGTTATGGGTATAAAAAATATAGTCATGCATCAAAACGGCGATATGTAATAATATGTGGTTAGAATTTTGTTTATTTTTAATTCTACCCTTATTATTTAATACACGACACATTCCTTTGCTTGCAACTATACACTTATAAAGTATGTATTAGCACCAGATTGGAGTTATTCCTCTCCGATGCCGGAATTATCTCTCCACACACACTCGGTCTAATTAGCCAGTAATACTGTAATAATAATGGGGACATTGCGGTGCAGGATTACGTTACGACAGATCCTTGGGGAATTACACAGTTTCTGGGTGTTTGATTACTAGAAAATTAACCGGGATTCGCAAACCAAAAGCGATTCTTAACAGATTGTGTGAGTTATTTGAGTTAATTTAAAGTGGTTAAAATTAAAAAGAGTTTTATATAAAGTAAAAAAACAATAGGTTTATTGTGGACAGACCGTGAAGGCAGAAAGCTTAAGAAATTTAGCGAATTCATTTAATTAAAATATTCGATGCGAACACTCCTTATTATGACAGTTTTAAGAAAGGCTATATTGCAATGTTGCCAAAATTACATTATACTAAGCATCTTGAATGGTATTTGGTTCGTTTTCGAATTATTCATCCTCAAAGTTCATAGACATTCTAACCCCAATTTCCACTTTTTCTTTCTTCTTTTTTCATAAAAATTCTCTAGTTTTGTATTACACTACTACAAACAATTATAAATGATCTAACAAAACACTTTTCTTGATTATCTTATCTTATTTTATCTAAAAAATTAAGACATTGGGAGTACTCCAAAACAACGATACTTCATACATTTTGGACTAGTAACTTTTCCTTTATGTTGGCATGTTGACACCATGAAAAACCATCGAGCTACAACTTTAAAGAAAAAAACACATTAATGGATACAATTTACCGTAGTCGATATATCGGCACTCTAATTCAAATTAATTATGGGTATTTTGTTACATACATAAGGAGGATTGGTACTAGCAAGAGCATGGGGGCCCTAGGTGAAGGCACCATCAGTAAAGCCCTAACACAAAAGGCTACCAACACTTTGCTTTTCTGTTAGGGCCTTAACGATGATGCTTGCTGCGTCTAACCTAGTGCGAACCCGGTACCAGTCAATCTAGAGCGTCCGTGCTCATGCTGGTATTGATCGACCTATGTATGTAAGAAAATTGTTGATAAATAATTTGAATCATTTAATGTTTCTCTTTAAAGTAGTTTTATGATGTCAAGACGCCAACATGAAGGAAAAGTTACTAGTCCAAAACGCATGAAGTATGGTTGTTTCTGAGTGTTCCCAATGTCCTGATTTTTTAAAAGGAAAAAGATATTATGGCAAGAAAAACCAAAAGAGAGTTTATTTTACATTTTTTTTTATAATTGTTTGTAGTAGTATCATACAGAACCAGCGCATTTTCATAAAAGAGAAGAAAAAACCGGTTTGGGGTTAGGATGTTTATGAACTTTGAGGATGAATAACTCAAAAATGAAAAGAGAGTGAAAAAAATTGACTTTGAAATCGCGATCAGGAACCCAAAATCATCAAAATTGGCGATGGTGTATAAAATAAATGGTTACCAAATTTTATTCAATTTCTCTTACATAATTTATATAGTTTATATTAAAAATAAACTTGACAACATGGCATCCCCTACACATGATATCTCCGTTTATTCACCACAGCTGAATTATGTATCATACGACTATCAAAGATGGCCAACGCTTTAGAATATCTAATATATTAATAACTTTTAGATAGAAATAATATATTTTTATATTATATAGCAGTATATAATCAATCTTTTAGGTATTTCATAAAATATATTTTGCGAAAAATATATTTTTACCGATACCTCTAAAGCATATTGAGCGGAACCTTTCTAAAACTTAGTTAGATGATTCTAATTTGAAAAATGTGGTTTATCCATAAATGTTTGTGTGTAGAAATTATTAAAAAACTGTAATCAAAGTTTTATTCCATTTTTCTTACATAATTTATATAGATTATATTAAAAATGAACTTCACAACGTGGCTTCCCCAACACAAAAATTCTCCGTTTATTTATCACTCAGCTGAATTATGTGTCGTGTGGCTATCAAAGATGGTCAATGCTTTAGAAGATCTAACATATTAATTTCTTTTAGTTAAAGTTAGAAGTAATACATTTTTGTATTATGAATATAAAGTAAATCTTTCAAATATATATTTCAATTTTGTCAAATTCTGTGGGTCTAATTCTTTACAAGAACCCTTTGACAACCGGGAAAGCGGAAAGCATACGTTTTCTAAGTGCCCACATTCCAATGAAATTATCTTTCACTTCTGATGTTTTTAATTGGGTTTCTTGCCATCGTTAATAGAGATTAGTGATAACATCTTGTAAAAAAACAATAACAACAAATAAACGTATAAATTACAAAATTATGACCTACTTAAAAAGTAAACTTGTTGGTAAGCAACATCTAGTTTACTTCGACTTTTCGCCTTCGATTGCATGGGAATTCTTCGAGGATCTTTACTCCATGGGATCTGAACACTGAGTCAGCTCGGAGAGATTTAGGCGTTAACCCAGCTTGTTCCATTAAGTCGTTAACAGGAATATTTCCAATATATGAGACATAAAATGGAATCACAAAAACGACTACTCCGCTGGCTAATACCACGACCGGCACTGAATTACATTGTTACTCCTGCTTTCGTTGAGAGCATTAAAAGATAGTATGTTTTCATTCCACGTACACCAACCTCATAACAAGAAAATGATCCTTGTTTGGAACATGTTCTGCATCATAGCAGACACAATGATCCAGTTTAGTCAAACGACGATCGCGATTTCGCTCTTATTAGAGCTCATCAGGCCGCCATAGACTAGCGAGCAAAGGCACAAAATGGAATCACAAAAACAACTACTCCGCTGGCTAATACCACGACCGGTATTGAATTATATTGTGACTCCAGGCTTTCGTTGGGAGCATTAAAAGATAGTATGTTTTCATTTCACGTACACCAACGTCATAACAAGAAAATGATCCTTGTTTGGAACATGTTCTGCATCACAGCAGATAAGAGAGAAATCGCGATCGTCGTTTGACTAAACTAGATCATTGTGTATGCTGTTTTAGCATTATTAGCAAATTATGGAATCTATTGAAATGTGCAAACATACCAAAAATTTCAATAGAGATACGGGTTACGGTCTATATCACACATGGAAATCGATCTTAATAAAGGATCACGGTTCGGCGAGCACAAGTCGGGGTATAAAAGCACGCCTGAATCCCTGAAGATGCCTCGTGGAGTCGAAGGCGAAACGTCGGCTAGTAATTCCAATTTGACACGGTCTAATCCCAAGAACCATGATTTCTTAATAGACAGTATACATGTGTTCCTAAATAACTATGTACTGAAGCAAATTAACCAATTTTTTTAATTCTGCAGAACCCTATTAAACATCCTGTAGACTACAAACCAGCACATAAGAGATTCCTTGTTTAGTTGAAAATAAAATACATCGAACTGCTAATTTCAGACCTCTATATCAATTAGCGGCAATGTGTTTTTTAAAAAATTTAATAAAGTTTGAATTTGTAGCTCAATTTCCAGCATCTTAATTTTTTGCCCTGTGTGTATAACCACGAGAATCTAGGTAGATGTATTGCCAAATTCTGGACTATGAATATCGCTTTTATATGCCGAACATGTTTATTGATAATACGTAACATTGGTTACGGGTTCTGTTGTCACCTCGTAAACCCACGTTGCATAAAACCTAACGTTCCTGGCTCAGCTGCAAGTTGCATGGCTATCGTTGCGTTATGCACATGTTCGCTTTTAATTAACCCGAAACGCAACCTGGTTCACGTCGAAACGGAAACATTCAGGTCACTAATTAAATTCCCAATCGGCACTCTGCATCTAATCCGGAACGTGTGCCTTTGAATCAATCTAAAGCTATAAAATTCAATTTCGTACCACGTTATTGCTTTATGTTATCAAATAGTGAATCAGCTTTCGGTGATTTACAATTTGTAACAAAATATTCGCGCATCTTGGATGTCTGTAATTCAATTCAATAAATATATATGTATACATATATATATATATATATATATATATATATATATATATATATATATATATATATATATATATATATATATATATATATATATATATATATATATATATATATATATATATATATATATATATATATATATATATATATATATATATATATATATATATATATATATATATATAGTATGTTTTCATTCCACTTACACCAACGTCATAACAAGAAAATGGTCCTTGTTTGGACATGTTCTGCATCACAGCAGACACAATGATCCATTTTAGTCAAACGACGATCGCGATTTCGCTCCTATTAGAGCTCATCAGGCCGCCATAGACTAGCGAGCCCCGTGTAGGGTAAAGGCACAAAATTGAATCACAAAAACAACTACTCCGCTGGCTAATACCACGACCGGCGTTGAATTACATTGTGACTCCTGGCTTTCGTTGGTTGATAGTATGTTTTCATTCCACTTACACCAACGTCATAACAAGAAAATGATCCTTGTTTGGAACATGTTCTGCATCACAGCAGACACAATGATCCATTTTAGTCAAACGACGATCGCGATTTCGCTCTTATTAGAGCTCATCAGGCCGCCATAGACTAGCGAGCCAGGTGTAGGGCAAAGGCACAAAATTGAATAACAAAAACAACTACTCCGCTGGCTAATACCACGACCGGCGTTGAATTACATTGTGACTCCTGGCTTTCGTTGGGAGTATTAAATGATAATTATTTACCACATGTATACATATATAAAAACAAAATTAAAAATCACAAAGGTAAGGCAAATAAAAGCACGCATTTTAGACATCTGAAGTCCAGATTCTGTTCTACCAATGCGGCTACAAACTAATATTAAGACATTTTGGCAAGTAGCCAGTTAATAAAAATGCAACAATAAATGCTACAATATTAAAAAATGAAGACACGAAAGGAAAGAAGGGAGAATGAAAAGGAAAGAAGAACAAGAAGGAAGAGTAAGGCTGTGAGTAATTTAAATGCTATTGAGAATTGAGTAACTGAGTAGTAATGTTTCTTTTAAAACTTTGTAATGACGTAGAAATTTGTAATAAATCTGGAGGCAACGGATTTATATTTAAAGCAATGTTATAGGAGAAGCATCTCTTAAATATTTCAGTTTTATGGCGCGGAATCGTTAAGGTATTCCTGTGTAAATTGGTACTGACAGTATTTAAAATGTGTATGGAAAATGCATGTATAGATACTGAATAAAAGAGGTCCTAAAATGCTGCCTTGAGGAACCCCAGAGTCAACTTTAAGAAAATCTGAATAAATTTGATCAATTTTTACACGTTGAAATCTATTGGAGATAAATGATTTAATAATGTTTGACGCATTTACCGAAAACACTATATAGTGTAACATAGAAATTAATATTTTATGATTTAAAAATCGAATGCTTTACTAAAATCCAGTAAAATTAATGCTGTGATTTCGTTATTGTCTCGAGCGGAAAAGATATCGTCAGTAACATCCGCCATTGCCGTCGCGCAACTATGTTTAGGGCGAAATCCGGATTATTTCGTTGGTAAAATATTATTTAGATTAACATGTATGCGTATTTGAGTTTCCAGCACTCTTTCTATAATTTTTGAAAACGTTGGAAGTATGCTTATTGAACGAAATTGTGTTAAATCCTTCGGAGAACTGACTTTGAGAAGGGGTGTGGCAATAGCTTTTTTCCAAATGTCAGGAAAATATTCATGAAGAATACATTCATTAACAATGTGTGTTATAAAACCAATAATATGAGGGCAGCACAGGGAGATTAAAGTTATATTAATATCATCTGTGCCCGCAGCTTTACTTTTAATTTTCATTATAATTTGAAGAATATCATTGTCCGTTACAGTATTAAAAGTTAACAAGGAATTCAGATTATTTTTAGTTTTATTTAAGTAAAAATTTAGTAGATCGTTATTTACCGAATTATTTGTTTTGGTTGAATTTATAAAAAATAAATTAAATTTATTTGTATCTTTAAAAACCTGCGGAATTTCCTTTGTGTTTACTGGCCTCAGTTTATTAAGCTCTTTCCACTTATCTTTTATGGAACTATTTTGAAAGGTATACCTATAATAAGCTTTTTTCTCTAATGTGATTGATTTATCTGTTAATTTCCTTAACTGTTTATAATAATCCCATTTGCTAGCCAGTTTACTAGATTTAAAATCACGAAAGGCTTTATCTCTTAATTTCTGCATGCGTTTAATATTTTCTCTGATCCATGGCTGGAGAGGTTTATTGCATTCAGTAAGGTGCTTAATAGGTGCATGCTTATTAAATAAGGCCAATATACTATTATTTAAAAAGTTTATCTTTTCGTCAATATTTTCAATATTATATATCTCATTAAATGTTATTGCTTCCAGGTCCCTTTGAAACAAATTTATATCAATATTTTTTAGTGATCTTTATAGTATTTTATTAGGTGGTTTAGGGTCGCAAGAATAGTTAATCTGACAGAAAACTGAGCAATGGTCAGAAAACTCGCAATCAACAACACCTTTATTCACAACTTTATCGCAATTCGTGAAAATAAGATTAATTAAAGACTGAGTTCTATCGGTAATTCTAGTCGGCTCTAAAATAATTTGTTCTAAATTAAAGGGTTCCACAGTTTGCAAAAGCTGCCTTGTCAAAGGATTTTCATAATTTAAGTTATCCGTGTTAAAATCGCCTATGCAAAAAATGTTTTCATATGAGGAGGGAATATTAGTTAACGTCTCTTCGAATGTATTTAAAAAAGAGGCAAATGGTCAGAAAACTCGCAATCAACAACACCTTTATTCACAACTTTATCGCAATTCGTGAAAATAAGATTAATTAAAGACTGAGTTCTATCGGTAATTCTAGTCGGCTCTAAAATAATTTGTTCTAAATTAAAGGGTTCCACAGTTTGCAAAAGCTGCCTTGTCAAAGGATTTTCATAATTTAAGTTATCCGTGTTAAAATCGCCTATGCAAAAAATGTTTTCATATGAGGAGGGAATATTAGTTAACGTCTCTTCGAATGTATTTAAAAAAGAGGCAATTTCAAAATTTGGAGGTCTATAAATAGTGCCAATAATAATTTCGTACTTTTTAAAAAAAATCTTTATCCAGATACTTTCTAAAAAATCAAACTTTTCGGTCAGAATAGCATCATATTTGAGATCGTCCTTGATATAAACAGCCACAACTCCCCCTTGACGGTCCTGTCTGTCATTTCTTTCTAAATTATAGGTTTGTAAATTAATTGCCTCATTAAAGATATCTGAACGTAACCAACTCTCTGTGACACCTATGAACTCAAAGTTTTTGTTTTCGTAATACTCCTTAAAACTGTCGAAATGTGAAATTATCTAACGAACATTGATGTGGGTTATACTAAAAGACATTTAAAAACTCTCAGCACAGAAGAAAAAAAGGTAAAGGATTTAGAAAAGAACGATATAAATGAAGGAATGTAGAATTTATATAATATATAAAAAATGAAAAAAAATATATCCACCAAAACCACCACCAAAATATATGTACAGTATGTCCTCGGATAAACTTTATAAGAGGTCTAAGAATTGAAAGATTCGAAAAAAAGTCACTCTTGTTAAAAGTTTTAGCATGAAAAAACATTGCTAAATTTCCTTTACCCAGAACTTCTCTCGTTATGAATTTTTTCTTTTATTACGAATAGTGAAGTGTGGCATATTTTAATATGGGATATGTTCTATATTCTTAGGATTTTCTTTTCTTGTAATTTTCGGTTCTTAGACTAAACGTGACAATTGAGTGTTGATTGTCATTTATTTGTAAACGTTTCAACCATTGCGTGGCCTTCATCAGTACTAAAACTTTAATATAAAATATGTAAACGAGAGAAGGAAAATAATAGTTTTCTTCATTTTGTAAGGTTTGTGAGGGCGGTGGTATTTTTTTTTTTATCAAATTTGTGACAGTTTAGGCGATTTTGAAGATATTGAGATATTTGCCCTATATACACACACTGGGGCAATTGCTGCAAGGAATTTCATAAATGATATGTGTTTTTTTTTATTTTCACTTGTTTTACTTTTTAGAGTAATGAAATTGAGATTGAAACCATTATGGCAGCATGATATATTATATTTTTTAAGTAAATGTTGTTTATAATCTAATAAACCCTGAACCCTGTAAGGAAGTGTATTGTTCCTGTTTTCTTTATGGTGATAGATATTTTATAGACGTGATTTAAAAATTACATTTATGCATTTTGAGGGATAGTTTTATATATATATATATATATATATATATATATATATGATAGTATGTTTTCATTCCACTTACACCAACGTCATAACAAGAAAATGATCCTTGTTTGGAACATGTTCTGCATCACAGCAGACACAATGATCCATTTTAGTCAAACGACGATCGCGATTTCGCTCTTATTAGAGCTCATCAGGCCGCCATAGGCTAGTGAGCCCCGTGTAGGGCAAAGGCACAAAATTGAATCACAAAAACAACTACTCCGCTGGCTAATACCACGACCGGCATTGAATTACATTGTGACTCCTGGCTTTCGTTGGGAGTATTAAATGATAGTATGTTTTCATTCCACTTACACCAACGTCATAACAAGAAAATGATCCTTGTTTGGAACATGTTCTGCATCACAGCAGACACAATGATCCATTTTAGTCAAACGACGATCGCGATTTCGCTCTTATTAGAGCTCATCAGGCCGCCATAGACTAGTGAGCCCCGTGTAGGGCAAAGGCACAAAATTGAATCACAAAAACAACTACTCCGCTGGCTAATACCACGACCGGCATTGAATTACATTGTGACTCCTGGCTTTCGTTGGGAGTATTAAATGATAGTATGTTTTCATTCCACTTACACCAACGTCATAACAAGAAAATGATCCTTGTTTGGAACATGTTCTGCATCACAGCAGACACAATGATCCATTTTAGTCAAACGACGATCGCGATTTCGCTCTTATTAGAGCTCATCAGGCCGCCATAGACTAGTGAGCCCCGTGTAGGGCAAAGGCACAAAATTGAATCACAAAAACAACTACTCCGCTGGCTAATACCACGACCGGCATTGAATTACATTGTGACTCCTGGCTTTCGTTGGGAGTATTAAATGATAGTATGTTTTCATTCCACTTACACCAACGTCATAACAAGAAAATGATCCTTGTTTGGAACATGTTCTGCATCACAGCAGACACAATGATCCATTTTAGTCAAACGACGATCGCGATTTCGCTCTTATTAGAGCTCATCAGGCCGCCATAGACTAGTGAGCCCCGTGTAGGGCAAAGGCACAAAATTGAATCACAAAAACAACTACTCCGCTGGCTAATACCACGACCGGCATTGAATTACATTGTGACTCCTGGCTTTCGTTGGGAGTATTAAATGATAGTATGTTTTCATTCCACTTACACCAACGTCATAACAAGAAAATGATCCTTGTTTGGAACATGTTCTGCATCACAGCAGACACAATGATCCATTTTAGTCAAACGACGATCGCGATTTCGCTCTTATTAGAGCTCATCAGGCATATAGCTATATATATATATATATATATATATATATATATATATATATATATATATATACAAGGTGGCAATGAAAGTACTACCCAGGGCGTCATTTAAAAATGGCTAGAAGTACAAATTTGGAATTTGGTGTGTTAGGTTTGAATATTGAACATAAAAATAGTTAAATATCGTTTCCGGTTTCCCCGGAAATGACCACGACTTCGTTATTTTAAATGGAATACCCTGTATATTTTATGTTTTTTGAAGTCTCTTAACAATTCTAAACACTTTTTGTATAACATAACCTATGTCTAATATGTATAGTTTTCCAAATAAAACCACTTAAAAATGTGCCATAATTTCCACTTATTTATATTTTATGGAAAAACGTAGTATGACAGAATAAAAACAATCACGGTTATTTAGTTTTTATTCAAACCTTTATCCAACAAAATATCGAAAATGAAAATGTTCCGAGTTGAAAAAAAAAAGTTTTGATCAGACCCTGTACCATAACGGGTCAACTGACAGGAACAAAACATTCACTACCCAATCCTACTTTTTTTCCTTTATTCACATATGACAAATTTAACTTCCATAAACCGCCGCAAACTTGAAAATTTGATACCTTAAATGTTGTAAATGCTCATCGAAAGCGAAAATCAGTATTACTAGCACTTATTTAATTATACCACCGGCAAAGTTGGCCACGGATTCAAAATAAGCTACGGTTCAAAGAAATTCTCTTTTAATTCATTTAAATTTTAAAAAAGCAACGAATATGATAAGGTGAAAACAAATGAACTTTATTATACCTAGAGATGAGTAATATTAACTAATAATAAAGAAATAGAAAAAAGAACGTACTTAATCATAATTAAGAATTTTAAAAACACGACCTTCTTGTTCAATACAGGTCTCACTTTTTTCAATAATTTTCTATAATACATTTTCTTTTTGAGTTATACTAATATTATTAACAGCACTCATAATTCGATTTCTTAAAATGTTCAAATTTTCAGGTTGAGTTAAATAGAACTTTCCTTTGATATGACCCCAGAAGAAAAAAATTAAAGGCGTCAAATCAAGCGAACGTGCTGGCCACCTTACAGGCCCATTAGTTCCTATCCATTGGTCCCCAAACCTGCCGTTTAAATAACTTACACAAATTCGAGCATTATGGGCCGGTGCATCATCTTGTTGAAAGTAAATGTTGGGAATTTCTGCAAGAGGTAAATTGTCCAAAAAATCGGTAACTGTTGTTTCTAGCAAGTTCAAATAAGTTTGTGCTGTAAGGGGCTCATTAAAAACTATTGAGCCCTCAATTTTCGTTCCTAAAACACCTTGCCACAAATTAAAACCTTGGAAAGATCTTTCTCTAAGTAAATGTTTATTTTCATGGGACCAATATCTTGTTCCTGTTGAACATTCCTAGATTCATGAAGCGAGACTGATCTGAAAATATTATTAATCTTTTAAAGTTATTACGTTATTCTTCAATATGTTCCTTGCACTTTCTCTGTTAACCCCAACTTCACTTTTAATTTGGCGAATAGAAATACTTAGATCAGCATTCACACGTGCCAGAACGTTTATTTCAGCTTCTTCACTAATAACGAACTTTCCTTCATTTTCATTTTGGGGAACTGTTTTCAAATGTTGTAATAGCCACGAAAAATAGGCATAGCAGGGTAGGTTTCTGTCGGGGTATCGCTTTGCGTAGATTGTTTGAGCCTGCCTTTTCTTTTGCAAGCACTTGCCATAAACGAGAAGCATATCTATTTGTTCCGCTGTTGAAAAACTTGTCACTTTAAGGAGATTACAAAGAACTTTTAGTCTACACCAGTAGAAACACGAAATAAAGCATTAGAATTTACAAGAAGTGCAACAATCTGCCAAGCCCACAAGTGATAAAAGTTAGTTTCAATTGTTTATATTATATATATATATATATATATATATATATATATACCGTGTGTCCAAGATAAAGAGTGGATAACATTGGTAGATTGGAAACCATAAGAGCTACAGCTTGGGTTAAATTAGAGAAAAGGTGCTCAATTTAGTTTCCAAATCAATGCCGTTTACAAACCTAAAAAATTCCAAACCGTTCCGAAGAAATCCGACAAAAACCGAAGAGGTGCATTTTTGTTTTTATTTTTTTACAGCCCTATTTTTAAAGTTGGATCAAATTTGAAAACACATTCTTATAGCAGTTTTTTCTCGCCTACAAGATTCCACTGTCACAATTTTTGTCTGACGTTTCGTCTCCTGTCAACCATCATCAACTTTGTTTTTTCATACGGCCGCCATATTGGATTTTTTCATTTTTAAAATGACCATTTGAGTCCCATTTCAACGATGTGTCACTTCATCAACTTTATTTTTCCTACGGCCGCCATATTGATTTTTTTAATTTTTCAAATGCTGCCTTATTTACGAACTTTGTTTTTTCTTATGGGCGCCATATTGGATTTTTGCAATTTCAAATTTCTCGTTCAATTCTTATTTCAACGAAGGTTGATAGGTGTTAGGTACGCCTCGTAGGTACCCACCAATTTAAAAAACAAAACTAGAAACCTTTAAGTAGACAACACAAAACGATTTATTTCAAACTTAACTACTACTAACTACTTAACAGACAAAAAAGAATTTAAATTAACTATCTTACTTTACAGAAGGTGTTCAAATAAAAAACCATTGTTTTCTAAACACAAGTATGCGCGTCGGATAGTTGCATTTAATACATTTTGCAGGACATCTGGTGTTATGGTTTGAAATGCCTCCAAAACCAGTTGACGTTTATTTTAAAAAAAATCTAGTAGCCTTTTAAAAACAAATTAATGACTTATGTCAAAATCAACAATGTAAAAATTTGTTGATTCTGACATTTTGTTTACAGAATACAGATTTTGCTTATCGAGTTTTTTAAATTATTGCATTTTTTATTGTTATTTATTAGTTTTTGTTTGCTTTAAAAAATGTTTACAAAGTTTTCTTTTGAAGAGAAGTACGACATGCTAAAATGCTACATTTTATGTCATAGCAACACTCAAAGGGCGAAAGATATGTACGAAAATGATTATCCAGAAAGAACTCAACCAAACAGACAGATATTTGGAAAGATTTTTAGAAATTTACATACGTATGGTTCTTTTGATAAAAATCTAGGCAACCGAAATAAGAGCTCTAATGAGGAAACAGAAAATAATGTTTTGTTGGCAGCAGTCGAAAACCCGACAACGTCTGTTAGACAAATTGAGCGCCAAACTGGAATCCCAAAATCAACTGCGCATTTTGTTTTAAAGAAAAATAAATTCACACCTTATAAGTTTAGAATTTGTCAGGGACTGCGACCGGGTGATGATTTAAGAAGAAGAACCTTTTGTGAGTGGTATACCAGAAGATGTCAGGAAGAAGAAAACTTGCCGAACCGAATTTTGTGGTCGGATGAAAGCATAGTGACAAATAATGGTATCTTCAACAGAAGAAATACTCATTTTTGGGCCAAAGAAAATCCTCGACGGTTTAAGCAGTCGAAATTTCAGCACCGATTTGGTTTCAGCATGTGGGTCGGAATTTTGGGAATGCAAATTATCGGACCCTTCATTTACAATGGAACCCTAACTTCCCAGCGCTATCGCCATTTGCTACAGAACGACCTAGAGAATTGGTTTGACGAAAATCTTCCTCTAGCAGAACTAAATAATTTTTGGTTCCAGCAGGATGGAGCACCTGCGCATAATGCCAGGATTGTTCAAAACTATCTAGCAGAGAGGTTTCCCGAAAGATGGATAGGGACGCATTCAGTAGTGGCGTGGCCCCCTAGATCGCCGGACTTGACACCGCTAGATTTTTATCTGTGGGGTTATTTAAAAAACTGGGTGTACGAGCGAAGTTTTGAAACGGAAGAGCAGCTACGTCAACTGGTTTTGGAGGCATTTCAAACCATAACACCTGATGTCCTGCAAAATGTATTAAATGCAACTATCCGACGCGCATACTTGTGTTTAGAAAACAATGGTTTTTTATTTGAACACCTTCTGTAAAGTAAGATAGTTAATTTAAATTCTTTTTTGTCTGTTAAGTAGTTAGTAGTAGTTAAGTTTGAAATAAATCGTTTTGTTTTGTCTACTTAAAGGTTTCTAGTTTTGTTTTTTAAATTGGTGGGTACCTACGAGGCGTACCTAACACCTATCAGTACTTCGTTGAAATAAGAATTGAACGAGAAATTTGAAATTGCAAAAATCCAATATGGCGCCCATAAGAAAAAACAAAGTTCGTAAATAAGGCAGCATTTGAAAAATTAAAAAAATCAATATGGCGGCCGTAGGAAAAATAAAGTTGATGAAGTGACACATCGTTGAAATGGGACTCAAATGGTCATTTTAAAAATGTAAAAATCCAATATGGCGGCCGTATGAAAAAACAAAGTTGATGATGGTTGACAGGAGACGAAACGTCAGACAAAAATTGTGACAGTGGCATCTTGTAGGCGAGAAAAAACTGCTATAAGAATGTGTTTTCAAATTTGATCCAACTTTAAAAATAGGGCTGTAAAAAAATAAAAACAAAAATGCACCTCTTCGGTTTTTGTCGGATTTCTTCGGAACGGTTTGGAATTTTTTAGGTTTGTAAACGGCATTGATTTGGAAACTAAATTGAGCAACTTTTCTCTAATTTAACCCAAGCTGTAGCTCTTATGGTTTCCAATCTAACAATGTTATCCACTCTTTATCTTGGACACACTGCACATGAAAAAAAATTGGTCTCGGAACTTTCCTCCTTATGAATCTTTTTTTTTATTAGGAATAGTGAAGTCTGACCCAATTTAGTTCAGAACATACTAGACACCAAAGTAATAGGATTGAGCTCAACATCTCTTATACCAATGCCGCTGGTCTCGGAGATATAGGGCGTTCAAATTCTTTTAAATAACTGAAAGCACGGCCTTCTTTGTTTATAACTCAAATTTATATGAAGTGGAGGTAGTAAAATCTTTTCAGGAGGAACTAATGGCGCGCTGGTTACATTATTCTTTCCTGATGTAACGTGATAATTTCGGACTTATAGCATGCTAATAATAATATTAAACTATTTAAATAATTATATAATAAACAAATTTTTAGATAATAATACTACTAAATATTAATCATTTTTGAATTTACAATTTTGCTTTCCTATCACGTTTGTCTTTTAAAACTACGAAAACTTCTTTTAATGCACTATGGATTTAATATGTTAATGATTATTCTTGTGCGATTCTGCCGTTTCGATTTTTAGAGAACAGAATTTTGGATTCAGTTAGTGCGAACTGAAATAAAACAAGTATATTAGAATTACACTGTATAGGTCCGCGCAACTGATCGATGTGTCACGACATCTCCAGGTCTCGTTTATCAATAGCCTGGCTTACGGTTCGATTATCGATTTTTCTGTCGTTAATTTTGGAAAGGTACCGCGGTGGAAGTGGACGGTCGGGGCAGTTTCCTCGGTCTCCTGCACACATCGCAGTATTCTATCAGGCGCATTTGGTCGTATCGTAGGTTCCTACAAAAGAGGGCGCTACATTGTCAATTTTGGGAAAGAATTATTCAGATGAGTCGGA
Source organism: Kuschelorhynchus macadamiae (assembly GCA_030620095.1). Lineage (NCBI taxonomy): Eukaryota > Metazoa > Arthropoda > Insecta > Coleoptera > Curculionidae > Kuschelorhynchus > Kuschelorhynchus macadamiae. Next base: position 21,882 of record JAUTXW010003225.1, read on the forward strand.
TGCATTATGGCAGGTCTAGATTTTGTTATTATTTTCGAGGGCTTACAATGGTGTAATTTGGGGTTCTTTTGGAATGCCCAAGTATAGTTTTGTGAGTGATTTTTTATGATAAGTTTTCCGGTAATATTGCCCTCCGTGATGTCGACGTATTTCTAGTCATTTCTAGTTTTATCGACCGGTTCCTGTGGTTACAACAGCAATCTGTGACCGTAGTTGCCGGATCATGAATAAGTTTCCGATCCCGTGACTGCAGAATTTTTATATCGGATGTGACATTTTACCTGACTGTGGCTCTGAAACAATGAATTTTATATATTGTTTCTATTTCTCGGATTTGACCTTTGGATATTTAATTGACGGATATTTGCTGTGCCTTTGGTGTTAAGTATGACTGGTTGCTTATTGATAAAGAATTGAAGTCTTAACTAGGATTTTATGAGTGGAATCGTGGCAACATGGCGAGACATTTTGGACCTGTTGCTCCAAAAATTTGTTCCTGCTTGGAGAGTCTCAAGTCAGCAGTGTGGTGCGCGGTCCATTTTCTGATGCCTTCATCATAATTTTCAAGTAGAGCCTGGCTTGATCGTATTTACGAGATTTATTGATGAGCATCTTTTGCGAAATAGTTCCTGTTTGGATTTGAAAGTTCTAAAGTTGTTATTCGGGCACTTTGGGGTTTTTTTTGGACAGAGGAAGTTCGCACCCACGAGGGAGAATTGTGAAAATGGCCGCCACACTCTAAAATCCTCGTTCCACCATCTTTAGAGGATATCCTCCTGCTGACTTGCCATATTGGCACCTGGAATAGCAGATTCCGGTGAGTTTTTGTATATTTGATTATTTAATAATATGATAATGCCCGTGTATGGTTCTTAGTGGCCATTTCCATGACCATACGCCATTTTGTTGAACATCTTCGGTCTGGGTTGACATTTTATTTCTTTAAATTTAGAGTCAAGACTTCGTAAGAAGCCCACTGCACTTGTCCAGACCATCGACAACCACTCGTTGATTCCGTTTTTAGCATTAGGCAACTGCTAGACCCAGACTCCATTTTGGTTAGAAAACCCTCAGAAGGAGGTAATATTATTTTATTTGCATATTTTATTTAATTTTTGTTTACATTTTGGGCTATATTTGGATATGGTTTAATGTTTGCTAAGGGATGTTTTCTCTTTAGGGTTTTTTTTTTGGTTTGGATATTATTCCAAGGGATTTCCGTCACGACGACGATCAAGTCCTGGAATTTGGATTTTGCTTTGGATCAGTTATTGGGATTGCCAACTTGCCTGACCAGGCAAGAGACTCACTTTCAGCATCGGAGCTGGTGCTGCTCCCACCTGTATACGCCTGAGTCCAGGTGACATTTCTTCGCCTGAAGGTCTGAACAGCTAACGGCCACAGCTATTGGAGGACGTCCAGATAAGTAACCGTAGCAAATAATTAAAATTTCAACTATTATATCTTTTGCAAGCTAAATTCCTCGATACAGTCAATTAGCCAATTTATTAATTTGTTCTTCATATTTACAAATTCAAATTTAAATTAATTTTTCTCACTAAAAATCAAAATCTATTTACTAATTTTAAACTAAACTTTTTACCTTATTATTGAGCTGACTGGCTTATCGAGTGGCCTTTAATAACTTGTTTTGATTCTATTTATAATTTTTGATGTATTTCACTGACTTGTATTTGATTTTGCACTCACGATTTATGGCGTCATAATATCGACCGTGGTACTATATTTTTATATATTCCTGCATACTGTTGACCATTGTCATATTTATATTTTTTTTATTATTCATTTTCTTGTGTACAATATCGATTTCTCTTAAGCTGCAGGTAATTTTAATAATTAAGATTAGAAGCTTAGTACATATTATAGCTGTATCGCTGTTGGCCCGCGTTTGGACCATACCTACATATACTATTATTGTACTTGAAATAACTTTTGAAAAAAAAAACAAAAAGAACAACTTATTTGATATTAGTATATGATTTCAAACAAAATTTTGCGTTTTACTGCTGCTACCTACCTACAAGTGAGACCCTCATATCTTAATTAATTATTTGGTATTCTGTGAAGGTAAGCTCATTGGTATAAGATAATATTTTGGTTTTTCGTTGCTTGGAATCGCTAGAGTTGTGCAACACTGGGCGATAATTCGTAATTATTATCGGCCTAGTACTTCATTAATTTATTTGATAAAGTAGAGTAATAATTAATTACGTGGCGCAAAATATTTAGATCTTAACCCAGCCCTTCTCCACTGTTGCTGTCGGCCTCTACTATTATTCTCCCCAGCTTGTTCCAACTCTTAGGGTCTCCAACGCCTTGATGAATTCGAAATTCAGTATACTTTATTGATCATTAAATAAATATCCGGTAAGTGAAAATTTTTGTGCCATAGATTTTGGCGCCCAACGTGGTTTTTTTTTAAACAAAAGGGCATTGTGCCATAGATTTTGGCGCCCAACGTGGTTTTTTTTTAAACAAAAGGGCATTGTGCCATAGATTTTGGCGCCCAACGTGGTTTTTTTTTTAAACAAAAGGGCATTGTGCCATAGATTTTGGCGCCCAACGTAATTTTTTAAACAAAAGGGCATTGTGCCATAGATTTTGTGCCATATTTTTGATGCCCAACATTTTTTAAAATAAAACTTCACAGTTATTGTAATTTTTTTAAATAAAGTACATAGTTTTTGTAATAAAAGTAAACAGTTTTGGTGCCCACGTTTAATTGAGAGAAAATCACAGTTTTTGGCTAATTATTGAGTGACTTTTATTTGAGGTTTTGGGGTATATAACACTGTTATATATAGTTAATAAAAGTCATTATTACATAATGGGTATAGCATATAGATTTCCTTTTTTTTTTTTTGAGTACTTTTGGTGAAAGCTTTTCATAGTTTTGCTGCTTAACTGGTAGTGACAGTTTAGCATTTAGATTTTATTATCAAAATAAATAAAGCACCCAGTTCGCATTTTGCATTGTATTGCATAATAGCAAAAATATTTCACTATATTTTTTTTCATAAGGCAAGGTAACTCAGAATCTGTGTTGACCACCTTTGTTAATTAATAATAAAAACTTATAAATAAATAAATTAGTTTTAAACAAATAGAACAATAATATTTTATTAATTACTTTTAATTGAGAGAAATTACAATTTTACACTTAAGTAAATAAATACTTCTAAATCTTGCTATATACTTGAAATATCTGATTATCCCTGGTTAATTTTTTTAAATTGATTGAAGTTAATCAAGAGTAAATTTTGTGAAAAGGTGATTTACAGATTTGACTCTTCTAGTGTGTCTACTTAAGGGTGTTTTGAGCTAACTGTCTTATAAGTTTTCTAAAGCTGCAGTTTTTTTTTTTTTGATTTTGCTTTCTTTTGACAATTGTACTTGCAGTATTTTTAGAATATTTATATAAAGAACTAATCTTATTAACTATAATAAATTCAACATACAATTACAGAACATAATAACTATTAGACATATTTAAGTATTGATTTTTTTTTTAATTTTTTGTCTCCGATACAGGTCTTTGAAAATATTTCACTTGATTGGTTATTAGAGTTACAACTTCCGATATTTTTTTTTTTGGGATTAATTCTCTTTCATGCCTTTTGTCTTTGATTGTTTTTTAATTAAAACAATTTTAAGCTTAGTGTTTGGAAGTAGATGGTGTTTCGTTACATCCCATCTGATTCTATTCTATATCTAGAGTCTGAGATTGCTTTATTAACTAGTATTGAGTACTATTGAGTCGATGACTGTAGTTCTTTTCTGTAGCAAAAGTACTCTGAATTTTTTTTTGTCTTGGTAATTATACAGGGTGTCCCAAATTGACTTTGTTTTTTTTTGGGAACTGGTTAGTGTTAAAGACTTATAATTTTTTTTCAGATAGTTTTTTGCTTTCATTAGAATTTTTTTTAGAATAAAAGTACAATTGTCAAATAGTGACAGAGTTTCACCAAACTATTTTTGGGGGATTGAATGGGAATATTTTTTTTGCGGAACTGAGAGGTCTCACTTTTGGTGATAGTTGGATTTGTGGTTGGTAGTAGCAGAATATAGCATTGAAGTTGACTTTTGAGGTTGAAGTAAGGCGTACTTACTGCAAATAACTGACTTAATTTTTTTTAAATTATTTTATTTACATTTATTTTGGTTGGGGATATTTAGTGATTAATGACTTATTGCATTTGAAGTGAAGTGTTGTGCTAGTGATTCGTGACTTTGCGAATTTGCATCTAAGTATTGTACTAGTGATTAGTGACTTAGCACATTGGTAGTGAAGTATTGTGCTGAAGTGAAGCACTAATACATGTTAGTGGTTTAAGAGAACATAAGTTGTTTTACAATAGTGTTTAATTTTTTTTTAAAGATTTTTTTTTTTTTTGGTTTTATTAGGAATATTATAGATATAGGTAGGGTTATTACTTGTATAAGCGAGGGATATAAACGTAGGTTAGAGAGCTATACAAGAACGGGATTTAACTAGTTTTAAGTGAATATTTTGAAGATGTCGCGGAAAGTTGAGATCAACCGTTTGGACAAAGACGAACTGGCTTATGAGTTAACATGGAGGGGGATTGCTGTAGGCAATGTGGAAGAGATGCGAAGTCGCCTTGCGTTGGCTAAGCAAATGGAAAAGGCTGGTGATAGTTTACACTACCCTGCCTATCCATTTAGTTTTCAGGAAGATGTCACAACAGTGACTAAGAAACTTGATGAGCTTGTACTGCTGATTGAAAACTTCTCGGAATCATCTAAAAGTGGTACCTTTATGAAGCTGCAATCCAAACTTAATCATGTATTAGGTCGCATTGACAACATGGCATGTGACACTGATGATCGTATAAAATAAAGAGGTGAATTAATGGCACAGACGCTTACACTCATCGATGGACTGAATAAAAAGACTTCCGATTCGGCGGCGACTCTCAAATCTCAACCACCACCCAATTTGTGTGTCCTTGAGGGAACGGTGAACACATCCTTAGCGCAAGCTCCAGCTTCTTGTTCTACACCAGTAAATAACACATCACCCACTAATCCAAATACCTTTGGACAGGGTATAAAACCCATACTACCACACAAGTGGAATCTAAAATTTACGGGAGACAAGAGAGGGATGTCAGTAACTGCTTTCTTCGAGCGTGTTGACCAGTTGAGAACAGCGAGGAATGTAAGCCTACCGATACTTTTAAATTCAGGTATAGATCTTTTCGAGGGAAGAGTATATGAATTCTATCAAGACTGTCGTTCAGAAGTGCACACTTGGGAGGAGTTGGTTCAGAAATTCAAAGAGGAGTATCAGCCAGCATTTTATAGTGAAAAGTTATTGGAGGAAATTAAAAGAAGGACTCAAGGACCGGATGAGACCATTGGGACATACATGGCAGTCATGTCAAAATATTTTCAAAGACTTGAATGTCCAATATCTGAGGATGCAAAACTGACAATCCTTCTTAGGAATATTTCTCCAACATATAGGAACCAACTGGGTGCTATGGAGATATCTAGTATCTCAGAGCTTAAAGCCTTGTGCAGACGCATAGAGACACGGATGCAGTCAGAGTATGCACCACCCCCTCGCAAAGCACAGTCGTTGGAACCTGATTTGGCTTATATTGAAGTGGATGAAGTTAGCAGATCTTCTGATCATAGGGTTGATGCTGTTGAAGTTTGTACCCGTGATGTTGCCAAGCCAAGGGCTAGAGAAATTATTTGTTACAACTGCAATAAGCCAGGTCATCGTGCGGCTGGTTGTACTGAAGCTAGAAGATTAAGATGCTATGGATGTCGAAGAGAGGGATTTACAAAGAGAAACTGTCCATCATGCAACCAGGGAAACGGGAAGCGTCACTCTTAGGTAGTCGGCCTAAGGGGAAGACAATAAATCCGACGATCACTCCAGTTTTGAATTTTATCTTGGAGCATGCGCAGAACGATGAACGCCCTTATTTGGAAGTTGACATCTTCGGACATAGGCTTCTTGGACTTTTGGACTCGGGAGCTTCGCGCACCTTTTTAGGAGGTCCTGGTTGGGACATTGTCGAAGGTATGGGCATGCATTTAAATGCATTAAGAAGGATTGGCTGTACCGTTGCTAACGGTCAGCAAGCAATGACTATTGGATCAGTAGAACTGCCGATAAGAGTTCGTGATAGGGTCAGAATTTTGGAAGTTTTAGTTGTGCCGGAGTTGCCACATGTGCTCATTCTGGGTATGGATTTTTGGATTGCCATGGGAATAGTCCCAGATCTGAGACACAATGATTGGTACTTTTCTGATACTCCAGTGAAACTCGACAGTATCCATGATCAACTTACTGTGTTAACATCACTTGAAGACTTAAAGCTTGCTGCACTAGTAGAGAGAAGTAAACAGCTGATGGGATCGCAGTTAGGCTGTGCAACTATGGTAGAACATAAAATAAGAACGGACTCTCCACCAATTCGTCAGCGTCCATATCGCGTGTCTCCAGTCATTCAGAAAATTATGGATGAAGAAATTGACTCCATGTTAAATCAAGGTATTATAGAACCAAGTTCAAGTGCTTGGGCATCACCTGTTGTTATGGTTCAGAAGAAAAATACAGGGGTGTACAGGTTCTGTGTAGATTATCGCAGACTTAATGGTGTGACTGCTCGGGATAGCTACCCACTTCCTCTGGTTTCAGAAACGCTGGACAAGCTAAAAGACGCTAAATATTTATCCACTTTAGACATCAAAAGTGCATATTGGCAAGTACCTATTGAGGAGAATTCTCGACCACTGACGGCATTTATTTGCAGGAGAGGTCTGTTTCAGTTCCGCAGAATGCCTTTTGGACTTCACAATGCCCCTGCAACTTGGCAGAGGTTGATTGATACTATTTTGGGTCCTGACCTGGAACCAAATGTTTTCGTTTATTTAGACGACGTAGTGGTCCTAACGCAAGATTTTGACGAACATCTACGGATCCTTGATGAAGTATTTCGACGTCTTAGAGAGGCCAATATCACTGTGAGTTGGGAGAAATGTAACTTTTGCAGACCCGAGATGAAATATCTTGGTTATGTGGTTGATAGACGCGGACTACGTGTAGATCCTGATAAGGTTAAGTCCATGTTAGAATTGCCTAGACCAACTAATGTTTCGGAAGTGCATAGAATAGTAGGAAGCTTCTCTTGGTATCGCAGATTTGTACAAGACTTTTCCACTATCATAAGTCCACTTACTCAGCTTACTAAGAAGAACCATAAGTTTGAATGGACGGAAAAGTGTGAGAATGCTTTTAGGACGATCAAGAACAAGTTAATCAGTGCACCGATTTTAAGCTGTCCAGATTACAGCAGGGAATTTATTATCCAAACAGATGCTTCTGGCTTTGGTATTGGAGCAGTTCTAACGCAACCAGATCCAAAGGGTGAGAGGGTTATCTCGTACCTCAGTCGTTCACTATCTCGACAAGAGAAAAACTATACCACCACTGAACGGGAATGTTTGGCTTTAGTATGGGCGGTTGAAAAACTCCGACCTTATATCGAAGGAATCCCTTTCAGTGTCATCACGGATCATTATAGTTTAAAATGGTTGCATAATTTGAAAGATCCTAGTGGTAGATTGGCCAGATGGTCCGTGAAATTACAGCAGTTTGACTTCAAGGTTATTCATCGGCCTGAGAAGGATTTGGTGGTTCCTGATATATTGTCAAGGGCGGTGCCAGTTTTAAATCTTATCGATGATGGTGAACAGGCTAGACCTGCACCAGTAAAAGATAATTGGTACAACAAAATGGTAGAAAGAGTGATTGCTACCCCACTGAAATTCTTGAATTGGCGATGCTCTAGAAGTAAGTTGTTCAAATACATCAAGAACGACTATTTTGGGCTCTTGTCATCGGAAGACCATTGAAAGTTGGTATTGCCTAAAGAGGAACGGTTGGAAGCCATAAGTTCAGCTCATGATTTACCAACTGCGGGTCACATGGGGGTATTTAAGACCTTTAATAGATTGGCAGAAAAGTTTTATTGGCCGAAGATGCGGCAGGATGTTGCCAGATATGTGAGGAATTGTCAGATTTGCGCAGCCCATAAGTGTGATCCAAAGGGTGCAAACGACCAGATGGTATCTCATAGTAAGCCCACTCGTCCATGGGAAATGATTTCAATGGATTTGGTTGGACCTTTGCCACGTTCGTATAAAGGAAATACAGCTATCTTGGTAGTTACCGATTATTTGAGTAAATTCTCTTTAATATTTCCACTACGCTCTACTTCTTCTAAAGTGATTATCAACCGTATAGAAGAACAAGTGTTCCTTTTATTCGGCGTAAGTCGGGTGATTTTATGCGATAATGGTCCACAATTCCGTAGTAGTGAGTTTAAGAAATTTGCAGATAGCTATCATTGCAGAATTCAGTTCAATGCAAATTACCACCCTAGGGCTAATCCCACCGAACGTCAAAATAGAACTTTAAAGACCATGTTGTCAATGTATGTGAGTGACAATCACCGTAAGTGGGACGAACAATTGCAGAAGTTGGCCTGTGCTATTCGCACTGCGGTCCAAGAGACCACTAAAGTGTCACCGTTTTTCTTAAATTTTGGAAGAAACATGTGCCTTTCAGGCAAGGACTATAGTAATAAAGATCTTGTAGAAACAGAAGATGGAAACCAAAGCGCAGGAGAGAGTAGAAATGAGGGATTTCGGAAGTTGTTTGTGGAAGTTAGGAGCAGATTGGAAGCGGCTGGTCAAAAGAATATTGCGAAGTATAATCTTAGAAAGCGTAGTGAAGTCTTTTCTCCAGGTCAGAGAGTGTGGAAGAAGAATTTTGTTTTGTCTGATGCTGCCAAGTACTTTACACATAAGTTAGCACCGAAATTTGTCGGACCGTATATCATTCGCCGTCAGATATCGCCTTGGACATACGAGTTACAGGACAGAGACGGGAAGGTTCTGACAGGCACGTGGCACGCTAAAGACCTGAAACGCTCTCCTGACTACGATTGTCCCTAGCGGGCCAATCGTTTTGTGGCAAGGGGGGTGAATTGTAACGTGATAATTTCGGACTTATAGCATGCTAATAATAATATTAAACTATTTAAATAATTATATAATAAACAAATTTTTAGATAATAATACTACTAAATATTAATCATTTTTGAATTTACAATTTTGCTTTCCTATCACGTTTGTCTTTTAAAACTACGAAAACTTCTTTTAATGCACTATGGATTTAATATGTTAATGATTATTCTTGTGCGATTCTGCCGTTTCGATTTTTAGAGAACAGAATTTTGGATTCAGTTAGTGCGAACTGAAATAAAACAAGTATATTAGAATTACACTGTATAGGTCCGCGCAACTGATCGATGTGTCACGACATCTCCAGGTCTCGTTTATCAATAGCCTGGCTTACGGTTCGATTATCGATTTTTCTGTCGTTAATTTTGGAAAGGTACCGCGGTGGAAGTGGACGGTCGGGGCAGTTTCCTCGGTCTCCTGCACACATCGCAGTATTCTATCAGGCGCATTTGGTCGTATCGTAGGTTCCTACAAAAGAGGGCGCTACATTGTCAATTTTGGGAAAGAATTATTCAGATGAGTCGGATGCATTATGGCAGGTCTAGATTTTGTTATTATTTTCGAGGGCTTACAATGGTGTAAATTGGGGTTCTTTTGGAATGCCCAAGTATAGTTTTGTGAGTGATTTTTTATGATAAGTTTTCCGGTAATATTGCCCTCCGTGATGCCGACGTATTTCTAGTCATTTCTAGTTTTATCGACCGGTTCCTGTGGTTACAACAGCAATCTGTGACCGTAGTTGCCGGATCATGAATAAGTTTCCGATCCCGTGACTGCAGAATTTTTATATCGGATGTGACATTTTACCTGACTGTGGCTCTGAAACAATGAATTTTATATATTGTTTCTATTTCTCGGATTTGACCTTTGGATATTTAATTGACGGATATTTGCTGTGCCTTTGGTGTTAAGTATGACTGGTTGCTTATTGATAAAGAATTGAAGTCTTAACTAGGATTTTATGAGTGGAATCGTGGCAACATGGCGAGACATTTTGGACCTGTTGCTCCAAAAATTTGTTCCTGCTTGGAGAGTCTCAAGTCAGCAGTGTGGTGCGCGGTCCATTTTCTGATGCCTTCATCATAATTTTCAAGTAGAGCCTGGCTTGATCGTATTTACGAGATTTATTGATGAGCATCTTTTGCGAAATAGTTCCTGTTTGGATTTGAAAGTTCTAAAGTTGTTATTCGGGCACTTTGGGGTTTTTTTGGACAGAGGAAGTTCGCACCCACGAGGGAGAATTGTGAAAATGGCCGCCACACTCTAAAATCCTCGTTCCACCATCTTTAGAGGATATCCTCCTGCTGACTTGCCATATTGGCACCTGGAATAGCAGATTCCGGTGAGTTTTTGTATATTTGATTATTTAATAATATGATAATGCCCGTGTATGGTTCTTAGTGGCCATTTCCATGACCATACGCCATTTTGTTGAACATCTTCGGTCTGGGTTGACATTTTATTTCTTTAAATTTAGAGTCAAGACTTCGTAAGAAGCCCACTGCACTTGTTCAGACCATCGACAACCACTCGTTGATTCCGTTTTTAGCATTAGGCAACTGCTAGACCCAGACTCCATTTTGGTTAGAAAACCCTCAGAAGGAGGTAATATTATTTTATTTGCATATTTTATTTAATTTTTGTTTACATTTTGGGCTATATTTGGATATGGTTTAATGTTTGCTAAGGGATGTTTTCTCTTTAGGGTTTTTTTTTTTGGTTTGGATATTATTCCAAGGGATTTCCGTCACGACGACGATCAAGTCCTGGAATTTGGATTTTTCTTTGGATCAGTTATTGGGATTGCCAACTTGCCTGACCAGGCAAGAGACTCACTTTCAGCATCGGAGCTGGTGCTGCTCCCACCTGTATACGGCTGAGTCCAGGTGACATTTCTTCGCCTGAAGGTCTGAACAGCTAACGGCCACAGCTATTGGAGGACGTCCAGATAAGTAACCGTAGCAAATAATTGAAATTTCAACTATTATATCTTTTGCAAGCTAAATTCCTCGATACAGTCAATTAGCCAATTTATTAATTTGTTCTTCATATTTACAAATTCAAATTTAAATTAATTTTTCTCACTAAAAATCAAAATCTATTTACTAATTTTAAACTAAACTTTTTACCTTATTATTGAGCTGACTGGCTTATCGAGTGGCCCTTAATAACTTGTTTTGATTCTATTTATAATTTTTGATGTATTTCACTGACTTGTATTTGATTTTGCACTCACGATTTATGGCGTCATAATATCGACCGTGGTACTATATTTTTATATATTCCTGCATACTGTTGACCATTGTCATATTTATATTTTTTTTATTATTCATTTTCTTGTGTACAATATCGATTTCTCTTAAGCTGCAGGTAATTTTAATAATTAAGATTAGAAGCTTAGTACATATTATAGCTGTATCGCTGTTGGCCCGCGTTTGGACCATACCTACATATACTATTATTGTACTTGAAATAACTTTTGAAAAAAAAAACAAAAAGAACAACTTATTTGATATTAGTATATGATTTCAAACAAAATTTTGCGTTTTACTGCTGCTACCTACCTACAAGTGAGACCCTCATATCTTAATTAATTATTTGGTATTCTGTGAAGGTAAGCTCATTGGTATAAGATAATATTTTGGTTTTTCGTTGCTTGGAATCGCTAGAGTTGTGCAACACTGGGCGATAATTCGTAATTATTATCGGCCTAGTACTTCATTAATTTATTTGATAAAGTAGAGTAATAATTAATTACGTGGCGCAAAATATTTAGATCTTAACCCAGCTCTTCTCCACTGTTGCTGTCGGCCTCTACTATTATTCTCCCCAGCTTGTTCCAACTCTTAGGGTCTCCAACGCCTTGATGAATTCGAAATTCAGTATACTTTATTGATCATTAAATAAATATCCGGTAAGTGAAAATTTTTGTGCCATACTGATTCAAAAGACACTCTCGGTGACCAAATTTTCTTCCTGTACTGTTCCGAGCGTGCTCGAGTGTCTCATTCGTAAAGGAAGCAGCAGTATTTGTTATAATCTAGCTGCATTGTAAGCAAAATGTCATGACTTTTAAATCCCCACAAATTTGCCATTTATGTTTTTCATATTATATGGTCGCCAGTAACAATTTCGAATTGCCTTACGTTTCTTTCATGTGAACTGCTTAACTAATTGGGACCGAAGGCATCTTGTTTCCATTATGGAGTAAGACAGCTTTAAGACTTACTTTTGAGGAATCAAAGAAAAGTCTCCAGCCTTGTGGATCATAGACAACAAATTGTTTTCCATGTTAAAAATTGGTGTTAGGTTTTTCTGATGGCTTCGGTACACAGAAACTTTTACTTCATATAGATAGATAGATATGGATTATAGACACATCAGCCTAGAGACTTTTTAGTGTCTGTCTAAATTTATTTGGTTTTCGGTTATATTTTTTCATATAGGTCTATCGCTTTGAGGAAATTGATTATATTGGGAGTGTTTTCATATGTCAGTTTATTCTCTAAGTTGCCCGTTAAGTTATGTTGTTGAAGTAGTGGCGTGTATGAATCACATTCTGCAAATATATGTTTTACTGATAGTTGTGTGTTGCACGTATTACATATGGGAGGATCAGTTTTTTCGATTAAATGGGAGTGGGTGAGTTTAGTGTGTCCTATGCGAATACGGGTCATAGTTTTGATGACCTTGCGAGGAAGGTTGGGTATGGATTTTTTAATGTATAAGGTATTTTTTATATGCCTAAGTTTATTGTCGTTTTCCAATAGATCCCATTCGAGTTGTATTATGTTCTTTGATGTATTTTTTGTGCATATATGTAGGTCTTTATACCAAAATGGGTTGTTGACGTTTATGCTATTACTGATACCATGTTTAGCAATATGGTCTGCCCTTTCATTGCCAGGGATGCCCATATGGCTTGGAGACCAAATGAAGGATAAATCCTTCCCCTGGATATGTATTATTTCTATTTTGTTTTGTATTTCTAACGCCAATGGGTGTGTTGGGGAAAGTGATTTTATCATTTCAATTGAATTGAGTGAGTCAGTAACTACTGCCGATTTGTGATTAGCAAATAGTGTAATATGGGTTAGAGCTTTGGAGATGGCTAAAAGTTCTGCTGATAGGATGCCAGTTGAATTGTGCAGTAGGAAGCAAGCTTCCCTGAAAGGGCTGGAAGATGCGGCCGACGTGCGATTTTCAGTTTTAGATCCATCTGTATATACCAAAATATGATGTAGATATTTGCTGTTAAGGAGATCTTTAAATGCGCAGCGTATTAATGATGTATTGCATTGATTTTTGTCATATCTTAGTAATGAAGTGTCCATTTGAATGGTAAGTCTGTTCCAAGGAGGAAATGAGCTTATTTCGAGAGGGAAGGCTGGTGTAAGTGAGATGTTCAGTCTTTGGGATATTTCAGTGTATCGAGTATTTGCTCCTTTGTTTGAGTTCCTGGAAGGAGGAGTGAGTGGTATGCGGACAGGAAAAAAGTCCTTATAGTGTTGGATAAACTGACGGAATCTTAGTTTATCGGCGTATTTCATCAAGAGGAATTCGCGACGATGGGATAGTGAGGCGCATTCGGATTCGCAATACAAGCTCAAGACGGGGCTAGTTCTAAAGGCGCCAAGAATCAGTCTGAGAGAAGTATTATGAATGGAATCTAACTTCTTTAAGTTGGATTTTGAAGCTGAGGCGTATGCTATGCAACCATAATCAATTTTTGGTAGAATACAGGCTTTGTATATGTTTAGTAATGGAGTTCGGTGTGACCCCCATTTAACTCCCGATAACATGCGTAATATATTTAGGTCAATTAAGCATTTAGCTTTTAGATCATCTATGTGAGCTTTCCAAGTTAGACTGGGGTCTAGAGTCAATCCCAGAAACTTGACTGTAGTTGGGGATGGTATATAAGTGCCTTCTATAGAGAGGTTTGTAAGTTTAGAGCAGTTTCGTACTCGACAGAAATGAACAGCGGATGATTTGGAGGCTTGGAATGTCAGTCCTATTTGTGAGGCCCAGAGTGAAAGAACACTAAGATTGTGCTGTAGAATGTCTTCGCTATGTTTTGGATCGGATGAGGTGTGATAAATAAGGATTCATCGGCATACATTCTGCACGTAGGAGAGACGGAAATTTACCATCCTTTCCAGGATCTTGCACAAGTGACTTGTGAGCGCAATAGGCCTATACCCTTCAACTTTGTGTCTAGTTTTAGATGGTTTATGAATAGGTATTAGAATAGCGTGCTTCCAACAGGATGGTACAGTGCCACTTTCCCAGATTAAATTATATAGTTTAAGTAGATGGGCGGAGCTTTTCCTTGGTAGATTGGCAATCTATGAAATGTAGATTTCATCATTTCCGGGGGAGCTATTCTTGCATTGGGAAATAGCGTGTTCTAATTCTTTTTCTGTGAATGGTAGGTTGTAGGATTTTAGATTTGTTTCATCCGAGAGTATGGGGGGAGGAAATGGCGGGTCATAAATGTTGTTGAATTTGGTGTAAAAGTGTGTAGCAAAGAGATCGGTAATGTTTGGAGGGTCCTCGATCCAATTTCCGTTTTCTTCTATGCCAGAAATTATGTTAACATGTCTACCTTTCAGTCTATTTATTTTGTTCCATAATTCTGAGCTGCTTGTGTGAGGGGAAAGGCTATTAGTATATTCATTCCAGGATGTTAACTTTGATTCACGAATAATGCGCCTAGCTAAGGATCTTTGTTTTTTATATTCGATAAAGTTTAAAGTATTAGGACAATTTTTGCATCTGTTAAGTGGTTTCTTACGATTTTTAATGGCATCCTGACACCTTTCATTCCACCAGGGGACGGGGGGTTTATTGTTGATTATTGTTATTTTCGGGATGCTTAAGGAGGCAGCTGATAGTATAGAGTCAGTGAAGTTTGAGACTGACTTTTCAAGATCGGGAGTAATATTAGCTAACTTTAATGATTCTCTGAATAAATCCCAGATGGCTTTTTTGATATTGAATTTTGTGATCGGAGGGTATGAAGGACAGCTCATTAGTTCGAGAGAGGTGGAAAAGTGGTCGCTTCCATAGGAGTCTTCAAGAACGCTCCACTGAAGTAGGATGGTGAGTTGACTACTACAGTATGCCAGGTCGATGCTGGAAAAGGTGCAATAAGCTGAGGATAAGAAGGTGTGTGCACCGTCATTGAGGATAGTCATGTTTTCGTTGTTAATGATCTGGTATAAGTCAGTTCCTCTTGTGGAGGTGCTGTTTGATCCCCACGTGGGATGGTGGGCGTTATGATCCCCTAAGATGATTCTTGGTGTTGGAAGTTGTTGTAGAAGGTTTATGAATGTTAATTGATCGAAATTAGCTGTTGGAGAAATATATACATTGCATAGTGTCACAGGTTTGCCAGTTAGGTGCATGGTTATTACACAGGCTTCATAATCCGTAGTTAGTGGGAGTTTGGGAAGGGGGTCAGGTGTTTTTTGGAGAGGGGAGGTGGTGGTTGTGGGAGTGGGGAGGGGATTTGTGGGAGGAGGTGGTGGTTGGGGACCCGGGGAGGCGTCCCGGGGGAGAGCAGGTAGGTTGTTAGATGCCTTTTGTGCATATGTGATTTATTTCGGGGATTTTGTGATTCGTAAATACGTTTCGTAGAAGCATATGGTATTTTATCTAATGTTTTGATCTTTTGAATTGCGAATTCTTTTTTGAAGACGGGGCATCCTTTGTACCTAGGAGAGTGTCCCAGTGGGATATCCGTCCTTTTACATAATTAAGCTTTTCATAAGGCTGAACCGTAACTTCAAATCCGCATAATGTTTTAAGCTTTATAATTTTGCCTGATTGACCAAAGTTACTTACTTCAACTAGTAGTGATCCGTCCTTAAGCTTTTTAACGTTTTTTGGTCTATCCATATACTCTATGAAAGATTTATATAGTTTGAAGGGTGATACTTCATTGAGCGAATTTTCCTTTGCTTTAACTACGAAATACTTGTCACAAGATATGTGGAAGGGGTTGCCTTCATTCGATACAGGAGAGTCCTGTCTATAACGTTTTGAGCCCCGTGTTACCTCAGGGTATGGATTTGTTTTAAAGCTTAAACCAGTAGCATTCACCTGCATTCCAGCCTGGTTGTTTTTATCCACTGGAGATGCTGTACGGTCGCTGTCTGACGATCAAGAGGGGCCCGCACGACCACCCTCTGCACCGACCGGAACTGAGGTTCCGAGCCTCTGCTCCGTAAGTTTTCTATCAATATTGGAACTTTCCATTATTGATTGTGAAACATTTATAATGGGACGATACAGACTCTCACAAACATGACTGGGGCCCCGGGTTCGTCAAGCCCGTTACTAGAGTGTGTGTGAGGAGAATGTTGTAGTGTTGTGTGTGTGTGGGTGCGTAAAGTAGTGTGTGAAAGAGTAAGTGTTGTGAGTGTGAGTGTGATTTTGTGTTCAATGGTGTGAAGTGAGTGTAAGTGTACTCTAGTCCCCCTGGGGGGAACTTTTACTTCATCTTGAAGTAAATTCTATTGTTGCAATTGAGAAGTCAATAGTTTTGCTTTTTTCTTGGGCGATTTTAAACCCCATATAAGGTCATACACTTTGACTTATTTTGTAAGGCTTCTTACTGCTAGATTCACAGACAAAATCGGAGTCTAACGAGGTTCATGGAGTGACGACATTTTCCGGCACACTATTGTTTGAATTCATTTGATCATCATTAGAATCAAGAGTATATTCCTGAGGTGGATTAGGTACAGATACCGGGCGTATGACAGATAGTAAATTTAAATTTTTTTTTCAGTCAGTAACTGTTCTCTTAGTTTTTCTACTTAGCCGTCACGAATGTTGAACGCACATTTGTTGCAGCAGTTATGGATATCCCAATTGTTATCCTGGTTTCCAACTTTGCAGCCAAAATACAAGTGGTAAGCCTTTTTTATTAAAGGACTAAAACTACGTTTTTGTTTAACAAAAGTCACTTCATCCCACTTCAGACCCTCCCTCAACCCGCCACCAGGTTTTCATCCTTAAATCTACCTGTTCTTTCTCTATAGGTCTGGATATCTTTCCAAAATAGTTCCTTGACTGCATCTCTATGCAAGCAAGACCGTAGTGCCAAAAATAACCTAGCGTAGACTTGCTCGTGCTTTACACCTGCACAATACCTAATAGAGAGGTGCCTTCTTAATCGACAGTGCCCCCGTGCCTTCAACAAATAATTAAAATTAAAATCCCGTTTCAAAGAGTCAAAAAATCCCCTTGAACTATTTATTGCCACCTTCCATTATTTTCTATTATATTCTCAAATAGTTCAATCAGTGATTCACGATTTTTAGATACTGTTAACACAAGTCTTCCATTATAGTTCCACTTAGTAGGAGCTACTTTGGGCAATCGTTTATGGCCAATGGACTCCAAAGCTTGTGTACGTTTTGTTGACTTGGAAAAAAAGCAGCCATGTCACTTAAAGTAACGAAAAATACTTTACACTACGGTATATAATGCATCTGCTGTACTATTTTCGGACACATTCTTAAAACCTAAAAATTGGTCTTGAATACTTCCGTCTGTTTTAACGTAGAGTACTACTATAGCTAATTGGCTAAAATTTGTGATATCAGTTGTTTCGTCCAGAACAATAGCAATGAACCGCGCCTCGCCAATCTCCTTCTTAATGCTTTTTAGAATAATGGTTGCAACAGCGGAAATTAAATCATTCTGGATTCGATTCGACGTTCCGCGAAAAACGCTAGACTGCTCTAAATGATTTTTTAAACAATCGTCATATTTAGCCATTAAACTAAGTAAATCTTGAAAATTTCCTCTATTTGAAGAAACCCTTGTTTCGTTATGACCTCTAAATTCCAATTCATGCTGTCCGAGAAAACAAACAACATCGATAACTAATTTCCGACTGTTTATTAAGGGCGTGTTTTTATGTTGTTTTGCCGAAAACTTTTTCTTTTATGACGGCCTGCAAATGCGCTTTGGACATAGTGTGTCTTTTTACAGCTGTATGGAAATTGTTAAATCGGAAAAACCAGTTTTGTTCCAGAGACCATTTTCATTATCAAAAAGTAAATATGGCCTACAAAATAATTTACTTATATTTTCACACCCTGTTAGCCATTTAAATTGTTCGTATTGTTTTTCTTGATAAAAATGTCTAATACAGTTTTTCATTTTTGTGGTTAAATTTTTCATTTTTCATAGGCGGATAGGAAGGCATCCTTTGGAAATTATTTGAAGCTTATCAGCGAAGTTTAATGTTGAAAATCCCTTTATTATTAAGACACACACCACACATTCACGCACACTCTTCCTACTAAATTCTCCAACATTTTCAACGCTATTACCGACAGCCGAAGTTGACGGTATTTGCATATCCATGTCCGTATTATTGTCTTCCATATCGCACCATGCACGACGCGACATACGTATTACACAATACACGGATAGCCTTCCAAACAAAGAACCTACTCCAACGATAGCTTCCGCCCTCACTTAAAGCACGAAATGACAAAAATTGCAAACAGCCGGTGGAAAGTTCAATAACCTCTGGCTCGAATTAAAGGAAATCAAGCATGCAGGACGCATAGGTTCTATTCGATTTTCTATTGTGGAAGGGTCGGAGTCAAGGCCGCATTTATTATGGGCTTGATAATTAATATAAACAAAATTAATGGTTTCCTATTTCAAAAATTACATTTTAGAAGATGTTTTGTAATTTTTTTTGGGGAAGCACTGCTTCCCTTACTTCCATGGACTGCACGCCCTTGCCTTTATACTTTATGTTTGCTTGTGCATCTGTTTTGGCTAGTAAATCATTCCGGTCCAGGGTGGTAGTAGGAAGATTGAAACGATGTTTATATATGTACGTACAAAAATGTATTGCGTGTTGCTGACTTTGACATAAATTATTGATATGCGGAAATGTAATAAGCCGTACTAGAGAATTTTTATTATTTTGTTCCAAAGAAAAAAGTTTATTGCGATATATTAAAAACTATAGAAAATAAAAACAAGAAGAACGTATGGGTAAAATAGATCATCTCAATCAATGATTTAATAACTAATCTCAATAGTCTGTATCTGTGCTATCACTATCATCCACTGATATAATTAAAGGCTTTACGTTTTCCCAATATTGTTTATAATTATTTTCGACTTTAAGTACATGATTAACGCATGCTCCCCGATTGCTCACTGGCATTAATTCAGATTGAGTTTTAATTGCTTCAATTTCATTAGCGGACATTTTTGGGTTTACGTTATTGCGTCTAATTTTGTTTTTTAATTCAGACCATCATTTCTATAGTATTCAAATCGCAGTGGTAGAGGGGCAATCTAAGTGGTATGTTATCGGATGCTTTTATAGCCTCATCTACGCAATATGTTTTATCATACGATTTAGTTTTTAGAAACTCAACTAGTTGTTTTTTGTATAATTTTCTTTAAAATAGAGGTCATGTTGGCTGGGAAACTCTTGCGGCACCTCTTTTTGCTGCTTATGGTTGGTACTTTTGGTACTTAATTTTCAAAAAACTCACTTGCCATGTCGTGATGGTAGTCTAACAAGCAGTCATTAATGTTTTTTGCTGGAAGTAGCAAAGCGTTTCGCACCCAGCCAACCCTTGAGCCACAGTGTAAGATGGATATTCTCTTTCCTCAAGAAGCAGGTACATCTAAATTGTACTTTATGAAGAATATTCTGCCGTGTTAAGAAAAAACGCCTTATCTGATGAAAAGTAAAATGCGCAGGAGAACGCAATACATTTATAGAGTTCTAGCATCCCTATTTTTAAATAAAAATAGTTTAAAACCAATTTAAAGCAAACGTTTGATGAGAATATTTCTTAATTTGGGCACTTTTGGACCCGATTTAATAACCAAGAATAGTAACTGCAGATGAGGCATTTTTGATACTTGTGCCAATTGGTTTAAAACGCCTTATGTACGCATGAGAGGTTCTCGTGTCAAACGAGGAGGTTTTGAGACCTGTATTTGTTGCTTAAATACACCTTATCTTTCAAGACAAACCTGTGATATTTAAGTCAATATTATTTAATAATTTAAAAAACGGTTTTATAATTTTTAATTTTTTTTATTGAATACATTTTAAACAAGGGGAACTTAAATAACTGCTCAAATTACAATATAAACAGAGGGAACTTAAATAACTGCTCAAATTATAATATAATGAAAATAAATGGAATGATTTAACAGTCAATATCCTTAGACAAGTCTGCAACTTGATCGGAAACCGGCAGTTCCTTCCAAAAATGTCTCCGATTTTCAGGCATCAAAGGGCATAATTTTTTTATAATATCTTCCTTTCTTGACTTAGTGACACCTCTAAATTGTGACCTCACATTTGGTTCGATTGAATTTTTCAGATATTTGGCTGTTAAAAAATTTAACTCGGTGTATTGAGAATTGTATTCATAGGAATACCATAAATTAAAACTGCCTCTTTCAAATTTTAATTTGACAATGTCACTAAGGTATGGCCTTGGAGAATGCTTCTTAATTTTCATTAATGAGCTGTGGTCTTTCCAGTCTTTAAAGTCGCTTAGCACCATTGATAGGACCTTTACATTTTTCATCTTGACTTTCTCTACGGCACCTTGAAAATCATTAAAGTCGTAAACTTTCCCACCAGCTCCAGTGTTTGAAGACGAACCATAAGAATTCAACGATTGCTCCACCTGATGATGGAAACTGTCAGCGGACATAAAAGAATGTCCTGGTTCAAAATAGTATATTTCCAATAAATTTGCAGCAATATCCGACGAGTTAATAATATGTACCAAAAAAGAAAACAGAGTCCAATTTTTATTTTGTGCAGCACAATTATCAAGCCAGATTTTAATATACAAAACGTCACGCTGGCTGAGCAAATATTTATGAAAAGCGCTACAAAGTTCTTCCTTTTTGCGCCCAGCTAATCCCTCGTGCCATACTACAGCTGATGGGCCCAACATTTTTTGATGCTTTCCCACTGCGACAAAACTCTCGTTGAACGCAATAATCCTTTGGGTGAACAATACCTAAAAAAAAAATTATTTTTAATCTTATTCAACGACAATTTTCAAAAACCATTATTTGGGCAAATGTAGTAAGCTACCAGAGAAGAACTACTAAATTAAAACGGAAGAACTACAAGTACTAAAGAAAAGACAAACATAAACAACTAAGAATTTTCACCGAATTTTTTTTATAAATACCTGCTTAAATGTATCGATGCGAGGCAGCATTATAACTTTTTGTAGGTCTGCGGAAACACGTATTTTCATTGGCGTCCATTCTGTAGACTCGGCGTCTTCTCTATAATTCTTCCTTGCATTAGTAGCCTTTTTGATGTGAGCATTCCACTTTTTGCAGATGTCACATTTATCTAAGTCTAGGTTGTTTTTAGTATGAGTATTATCATGTTGTTCGAACACCTCACACTGCTCGCATTCTTCGTGGCCCAACTTTGTGAACGAAATCTTCATTTGGTCTCTAACAAATGCTCTGTAGGTATAATAAGAACAGTCAACATTTTTATGCTTTTCTATAAAATCTCTATGCATTTGTGTAACAGTTATATCAGAAGGAAGATATTTACGAAGTGGCGCATGCTCTCTGCGGTAATGAGAGACGCACGGATGAAATGAATTAACATGCCTTTCTAGCAATTTTCGATCAACACTTTTTCTGTTAGAATGTTTACCTCGATTATCATTTACTGTTATGGAAGTCGATGAGTTTTTGGAGGATATAGACGATTTAATAATCGTGTTATTGTTTTTAGTGTAACCAAGGGTCGTTAGAAAAAATGTACGACAGACGGAAATCAAAGTTCCTTTTCTGTCTTTCAGCAAAAAATTATTTGTATTGTTTCTTTTTTATTTGTTGTCCTCAGATGGAATATCAGTGGTGGTTCTTCGTTTTACAGCAGTTTGCTCAATGCTTCGATTCACAAACATATGTCTCTCTTTCCAGGATAGATTCCAGTATTCTTTGTTAAGCTGCTGTCTTCCTTCCTCGTCTATTTTCATGAAGCATTTTTTCTTACACGTATTTGTACATGGAGGCAATAAAGGATGGGAATTTCGCAACTTGTCTTCCATTTTTTGTTTTTTAGCACTTCTTGATTCACTGCATCTCTTTCTTTTACGCAAATCTCCTTTTTTTGTATACAACAAAGTTCTGTTTTCGTCTTGCCCTGTACCTTCTTCATACTGATTTTCCCCCACAGCTGATTCTTTTTCGTTTTCCTCTTCGCTTGCTTCATTTTCACCTTCCCTCATATCTGCTGCGATTTCCTGATGTTTCCCTACATTTCTTTTATTCTGATTTTCTTGATTACCGCTCGGTACTGCGAGATGTACACATTCTTTCCCTCTAAGGTTCTCTTCTAATCTCCCATCAACTGTTTTAAAATCATGGACCACCTCTGTAGGTTCATTAAGAGCTACTTGATTTTCAGCCAGGTCAACATTTTCGATAAATAATTCTCCAAATTCTTGTTCTGCACTCCATACTTCATTACCGTTTTGATAAAGTTGCATTTCATCTGTGTTTTCGGGTATATTTGGTAAGTTGTTATCTTCATAACTTAAATTAGTATCCTCAACTCGGTCAGGATAACCAGCCATATTTTTCAAAGTACAAATATTTTTATTTTCGCTACTGTCTATATCACAATTTAAAGGTTGCTCCACGGGAATATCAGTGGGAATTGTGTTTTCTTCAACACTATTTTTTAATGCGACATTACTATGAATAATAATTTTTTGGTACTGAACATTACTATTATCATCGTTAAATAATTGTTGTTGAGACACGGTGTTTAGATTTCCTTGTTGAACTATATTTTCAGCAGAAGAAATATTATTACTACGAATTGTTATTGGTGGACCACTGTCATCAAAAATTAAATCCGAAGGTTTAAAATTTTGAATCAAATTGAGATCTTCGTGATACTCTGGTACAATCACATCTGAAGCAACTTTCGCCATTTCCAGAATTTTCTTGCCACGTGACATTCTGTAAGTAATATAGATTTCAAATGTTGAAGTCTTAAAAGATCACGGCCAAAACCAAATTTTAGAAAAAATAATAACTGTATAAACTAAAAATTTAAAATATAAACAGTTGTATTTGTTTAGTTAGTTTTAACTACGTCTATGGCAAAAACGTGCTTGATGGGTTTAAAATCATAAAAACCTAATGTACCTGAAGTCAGTTTTATTCAGGCTCTTTTTGCTAGTCGTGATAATAATGAATTGCTTTAAATTGTTTAAGCAATGGCCTAACATTGTTGAAATAATTCCTAGACATGTCAATATTACAGCCGGTTTTATAGTTATGTATTATAAACTTTGATGTTACGAAAGTATAATTGCCTCTTTTTCTTTTTACACATGGCAAAATGAGACAAATATGATTTAACTCTAATTTGCATTTGAACAAAACCTATAAAATCAGCCATTAGTAAAACGACCGTGTGTTAGTACCGGGCACAGGATTCGTACGAATAGAATTTATTCTATTAATATTGCAAACAATTAATAGCATGAAACACTTACTTGTCTATTATTCCATATGGTTCAAAACTTTTAAAGCCACAAATTAATAAACTTACAACTTTATTATCTATAACTGAATGTTTGATTAATTAACAAACAGTATTTAAATCTAATAAAATCAAACTCGTCAAAATGTCAAAGCGGTTACTGCTCTGTTTTAAACCAACTGAGCCTTAACTACGGCGTAAACACGACTAGTACGCATGCGTGGTAAGATAAGGCGTTTTAAATTAACACGATTATAAACGCTGCGTCGAGTTGAGGCGTTATTGTAACTAGATGAGGTCTTTTTCGTTAATATTTGTAGATAGGGCACTTTTAAATAACTTAGCCGTCAGATTTTCACTTAAGGTGAAACTATATTTGGTCATAATTCCCAAACTAAGGCAAGATAAGGTGTTTTTGTTTCTCAATTAGTTGTAAAATATCATGTTCTTTTAAATGGCACTGGTATCTCAATTTAAAAAAAAAATGTAGTTAAGGCGTTCTTCCTTAACACGGCAGTATTGCCAACCGTTAATTGTACTGTATTGGTATTTGGATTAAATATTTTTAATAATTTAATAATTAAACACTTTCACTATATTAGTTTACTAAAAACGTGACATGTTTAGCTAACACAGTAGCTTCTTCGGACGTTACATCTCGAATGAACAATTTAAAGAGTAAAAACATATTTTTATAACTAGGTGTAATAAAAAGATTTGGAAAATTTTTTAACAATATAAAATGGTCTGGGAATTTTTACCTACAAGCCATAAACGAGATTAATCTAAAACTAAAATATATTTAATAAGGGTGACGTGTTAAGTTCTACTTGGTCATTTAACAAGCGGTTTGATCGTTTGAGATTATTTATTTCTAGAGACTCCAGCAAATTTAGTTTATGACCCTTGTTTTCCTCGTGCAATATTTTAAAAATTGTTATCAAAGGCATGGTTGGTCTCCATTAGGTGATTAGCATAATTGGATTCGGTCTTTTTCTTAATAAAGCATTTATAATGTTCATCTATTCTTTTACCAAAATATCTACCGGTTTGACCTATATACGTTTTGACACACAATTTAGTTGGTATACACCTAAATGTTTAAGATTGTTAGATTTCGTTTTATTATTTTTAATGAACTTACTTAAAGAAATATTAGTTTTATACGCTATCCTAATGTCTAAACTGTTAAGAAATTTAACTACTTTATAACTTGGATCTCCTATAAATGATATAACTTTATATGCATTTGTTTTTTCATTTAAATTAGGATAAACCATATTTATAGATTTTTTATATAACTTTTTCTGTAGAATTTTATCTATTATATTTACAGAATATCCATATATTATTGATTTTCAGCGAGTATCGGCTGATACAATCGTATTGTTAAAAGAAGCTTCAGTAAGCTTCCTAGCCACCTGGTATTTTAAACCTCTTCTGAGAGTCGCGATTTGCTCTCAAAACCTGTGGTTTTTTGACAAGTGTTCAAAAAACAACGTTTTTTCAAAGTATATGAAACTGAAGAGCAACAATAAGAGTAAAACAGCACACCAAGGTTCCATCGCTGGTCTAAAGAAATGGTTGTCCGCAGAAAAGAAGACCCAATTCCAGAAACGAGGTATTTACAACGTCTACCTGAAAGTAATACATACTGAACTTTTATTTAACTTATATTAGATTGAATTTTTTTAATTTGATCAACACATAACCGAACTAGCCCTTAAAGACACCCCTTTAAGAATTTCTTAAAGGTTCTAAGTCTACCTCAGAAATTCAATGTATTACACCAATTAAAAATAAGTCAAAAGATGTTATCTTTACGAAAGCTGATAAAGCCCTTACTGTAGTTGCTATTAATAGGTTATACTATGTAAACAAAACATTAGATTTTTTAAACCCAGAAAAATACCATTTTTTAAAACATAATGTTACAGACATTTTTCAACAAAAAATTAAAAATTGTAAGAGCTGGTTTAATGACAAAGACATCAGTAAATATACTATTATGAACCCACAACCACCAAAATTATATTCCTTAATAAAACTTCATAAACCTGGTTTTCCTATTAGACCAGTAATTTCTTTCTTTTCAGCGCCCTCTTATAAATTATCAAAAAAACTCATAGACATTATTTAAACATCTACCGAATTTTCAGCAAAATATCAAATTAAAAACTGTTTCGACTTAGTTAATAAAATTAAAAATATTCATTTACCAAATAATGCGAAACTAATCTCGTTTGAGGTTACTAATCTCTTTCCTAATATTCCCATTAAAGATACTATAAAACTAGTAGAAAATCCTTTGAACAGAAAATCAGTTAATTGTGTTAAAAAACAAGAATTATTGTACAGGGTGGCCATTTTATGGTGATACAGTACCTTATCTAGAAAACGGTAATAGTTACGACAAAAAGTTAAATACAAAAGTTGTTTTGATTGAAGTAAATTTTTATTTTATTTCACCCTTGTTTATACTGGGTGCTTCGTTTTGACGTGACACATGTCAACTTTCTTAATTTAAATGGGACATCCTATATATTATTACATGTTTAGATTCTACTATTAATTTCCGAAAGTTTTTATAATAACATCTATATTTGAATTCTTTATCGTTTTTGAGTAAATTGAGTTTTTAGAATTTTTTTTAAAAAAACGTATTTTTTTTTTTAAAAATTTTTTAGCTATAAAACTTTAATGGAACTGACTAATATCCTAAAACTACATAACTAAGGGTTCAATTCAACGAGTTTCCATGCTGGTCTTACCAATTAATATACAGGGTGTTAAAAATGGAGAGCAAAACAAACAGAACTTTAAATATAAAAATCTCCTGTTTCTCAAATGGAACACCCTGTATATTTTTATTTCGTCTGATTCAACGTTCAATTACCTATAATTACTCATATATATGTTCTATACCTAAAATGAACAGTTTCGATTTTATTAGCCGTTTTCTGATTTATCCCGGAATTTCGCCAGTAAATGAGATCAGAAACTAAAAAAATCAAGATAGGCTTAGGAAATAACCTAATGCAATTGTTGACTTAAGTTGACATTTGCTCTGTTTGTCGTTATTGTCAAATTTTTGCTGCGAAATTTGTTAAAAAATGGCTTTATATAGTTTAGATGAACGTTTGAAATTATACAACTGTTTCATAAAAAATAATAAAAGTCCAAGGTTAGGCCTTAAAGGATATTCGAGGGAATATCCTAATAATCGAGTTCCCTCCAGGACTCCAGGAAGATGATGAAAGATCCCAAAAAGATGCTGACAGAGACATTGCAGATGTCAGTAGAGGAAGTATTCAAAAAACACTGCAGGTGAATGGTTATCATCCTTATAAATTTCTTCCAACTCAATTATTATCACAATTAGACTTTAATGAAAGATTGACTTTTTGTTGTGATATTATGGACCGGCAGTTCGAAAATGTGTTTTTTTCAAAAGTGCTTTGGACTGATGAGGTCTGATTTAATACGGCGTGTGTTTTTAATCGGAAAAACACTCATTACTGGTCTCAAACTAATAAACATCTAATAAAAGCAATTAAAAAACAAGGCCGTCAAACCGTAAATTTGCGACCGTATTATCGGACCAATATTTTTTGACAGGTCGTTAAATGGCGAAAGATACTTGGAGCTGCTTAGGAATGAAATCATGCCCCTTATCAACGACTTGCCAGCAAATATTCGAGAAATTATCATTTTTCAGCAGGATAGCGCCCCTTACCACACGGTTGCACCGGTAGTAAATTTCCTTAATCAACATTTTCCATTGTGGATAGGAAGACATGGTTTAATATCCTGGTCACCCCGAAGCCCTGATTTAAGCACTTTAGACTTCTTTTTGTGGGGTGCACTAAAAAATTAAGTTTATAAAAATAGATCTAATAATAGAAATGAGTTAAAAATAAAAATCATGGAAGAGATCAATAATTTTCATGCATCTAATTCGGTAAGGAACGCTATTCGAAAAATGGAGGCTATTTACACTTCATGCATCGCAATGGACGGTGGCCATAATGAAAATTTTTTATAATCTGCTTTAATCATGTTTAATACTTAGTTAGTTATTAGTTATACCGTGTGGCACAAGATATTTTTTTTGTCTCTCCCTTATTTTCGTAAACATTAAATAATAAGAACATAAATTACTTAATATTTCACTTTTATTTGTATTTTCTAACATTATTTATAGTCGCTATCTGTGTTAAGGAAATTAGAATGAGGCTTAGTTTACGACATTTTTATTTTAGCCCACTTCATCTGTTTACTTATATTAAAAAAAAAATCAAATCAGAAAAAGGCTAATAAAATCGAAACTATTCATTTTAGGTATAGGACATTTATATGAGTAATGATAAGTAATTGAACGCTGAATCAGGTGAAATAAAAATATACAGGGTGTTCCATTTGAAACACAGGAGATTTTTACATTTAAAGTTCTGTTTGTTTTGCTCTCCATTTTTAACACCCTGTATATTAATCGGTAAGACCAGCATGGAAACTCGTTGAATTGAACCCTTAGTAATGCATGTTTAGGATATTAGTCAGTTCCATTAAATTTTTATAGGTAAACATTTTTTTTTTATATATTTTTTTAAAAAAATTTTAAAAACTCAATTTACTCAAAAATGATAAAAATTCAAATATAGATGTTATTATAAGAACTTTGGCAAAATAACAGTAGAATCGAAATATGTAATAATATATAGGGTATCCCATTTAAATTAAGAAAGTTGACATGTGTCACGTCAAAACGAAACACCCTGTATTTAACTTTTTGTCGTAACTATTACCGTTTTCTAGATAAGGTACTGTATCACCATAAAATGGCCACCCTGTACTTACTTACCGAATGTTTAGAACAAAATTATTTTGAATTCAATAATAAACTTTACACGATCACTGAAGGTTTAATTATGGGCAACCCATTAAGCCCCTTACTTGCTGAAATATTTTTGGATAATCTAGAAAATCAAATTAACAAACACCCTCTTTTTAAATATTTCATATATTGGCACAGATATGTTGATGATGTTTTAACTTGTTTTACAGGAACTGAACGACACTGTTCAAGTTATAAAGTAGGTAAATTTCTTAACAGTTTAGATATTAGGATAGCGTATAAAAGTAACAATTCTTTAAGTAAGTTCATTAAAAATAATAAAACGAAATCTGACAAACTTAAACATTCAGGTGTATACCAACTAAATTGTGGAGACTGTGACAAAACGTATATAGGTCAAACCGGCAGGTATTTTGGTAAAAGAATAGATGAACATTATAAATGTTTTATTAAGGAAAATACCGAATCCAATTACGCTAATCACTTAATTGAGAAGGGCCATGCCTTTAATAGCAATTTTAAAATATTGCACAAGGAAAACAAGGGTCATAAACTAAATTTGCTGGAGTCTAGAAATAAATAAGCTCAAACGATCAAACCGTTTGTTAAATGACCAAGTAGAACTTAACACGTTTTAGACTATTCTCGTTTATGGCTTGTAGGTAAAAATTCCCAGAACATTTTACATTGTTAAAAAATTTTCCAAATCTTTTTATTACACCTAGTTATAAAAATATGTTTTTACTCATTAAATTGTTTATTCGAGATGTAACGTCCGAAGAACCTACTGTGTTAGCGAAACATGTCACGTTTTTAGTAAACCAATATAGTGGAAGTGTTAGGTAAAAAATAGTTGTTTTTTTACATCTTACATAATTATTATTATCGATTTCCACCGAGTATCGGCTGATACAATCGTATTAAATATTTTTGTCTCCATTCCATTATCCGTTGGGTCTCTCTAATGCAAACGTGCTTGTCAATTTTTTTAAATCGAAATCCAATTTTATGCAGGAATCCACGCAGCGTCTCGCGACTAGCAATGATTTGACCATTTGCTAATAACTCTTCTCGCTAAGAATCAAGTGACGGAATCTGCTTAAGCTCGTACATCTCATACACTTCCCTGCGAATTAATTCTGCATCACCATTTTCAAACACTTTCATTGTGACTTTGTCAAATCTGTTCTTCCTCTTCAGTGAATTGTCTTGGTCAAGGAATCGTCGCAAGGTAGTCCTTGGAATGCCGGTTAACTCCACTATCCTCTTAATGGTAGCTTCTATGCTCTTTGACGCTTTTAGAAGCTTTTCCTGCAGACAAATATTTGAAGGTAACTGAACGTTTCTTTATTTTACTCAGTATAAATATTAGTGAATGCGGTTTAAAGCTTTGCATTAGTATGTGAGTTATTATTGGCAGATGTGCTATAATCAAATGCACTGTAAGGAGTCACAAAAGACGTCACCATATGAATACAATTGAAGAAAACAGAGATATAAATCAAAAGCAGTGTTATCGTGCGGGTCATACGATTTATCAAATACAAACTTTTTAAGTCTGATTTTCTTTTATTTCGTGTAATCATATCCTGCGCATAAAATCCGGAAGATGAATTAGACCTATGATATTTTCATATGAAAAAAGTGGATAAACATATAAATACCAGCAGTTGCAAAAATCTTTGAGCGATGTCACTTCAAAGTCAGATTGACAAGTCAGTGACAAAATGAGTAATAGAAAATAATTTTCGGGCTTTTTGCATCCACAAGCGAAAAAAATGGTATTAAATCTAATAAAATATTACGAAAATGAAAATTCACGGGCTAATATCCAGAAGACAGTAGCAAAAGCTCTGGGAATCGGTATAAGGACTGTGCAGAAAATTGTGCACGAAAAAAAGCATAGTTTACTACCGAAGAAGATTAAGAAATGTACACGAAAAAAGCCAAAGACAGAAGCCTTAAGTGACAATGTAAAAATGGATGTTCGTAATGCAATTTACGATTTATACACTTCAAAAACTAATATAACCCTTCAAGTTTTAAAAGAAGCTTTAAAAAATCGAGGCGTATTGGAAATTGGACTAGAATCGTTGTCAAAATTAATAAAAATGTTGGGTTTTCGATATAAAAAGGACTGTAATCGAAGATTTTTATGCGAGTTGCCACATATAGCAGTCAGCGTATCCAGTTTTTAAAGAAATACATTTAGAAAAGTGGAATTTTTAGACGAGACTTGGATATTTTCTAAAGGAAGTGGTTCGAAATCTTGGCAGGACGAGTCTGTAAAAAGTGTCAAGAGAAAAAAAGGATGTGAGACTGGAAAACGGTTCATCATTTTGCATGCCGGTTCTTCAACAGGATTTCTCCCAGGTGCAAGTTTACTGTTTTCTTCAACATTCAAAAGTATGAACTACCATGATAATATGAACTGTGAACTGTTTAAAAAGTGGTTAAAAGAACAACTGCTTCCAAATTTAGATGCTCCATCTTTAATCATTCTAGACAATACATCTTAATATTCAAGAATCTTAAATAAACAACCTATTTCATCCTGGAAGAAAAGTGATATTTATGACTGGCTAATAAAACAAAAACAAAATCCTTTACCCAATATGCTGAAACTAGAACTTCGTTTAATGGCAAAATCTATTAAAAAACCAACAATATATGTCGTAGATGAAATATTACGGGAAAATGGACATGAGGTTTTACGACTGCCGCCATTCCATTGCCAGTTTAACGCAATAGAATTAATATGGGCTGGGACAAAATCATATTACGAAAAACACGTGAACGATGGTCTTATATTAGATGAAGTGCAAATTGTTTGGCAAGATTCATTAAATTATATTACGCCGGAGTACTGGAAGAAATCTGTTGGACGTACGGAGTAATTAATATGGGATTGGTGGAATCGAGAACGAGTTCTAGATGTCGAAATAGCACCAACGATCATTGCGCCATTTAAGGACGACTCAGAATTATATTATTTTGCATTGTAACTTAAGTCTTTTGCCTTTGGGTAAGTAGCGTTTTAGCTATGCCGCGAACAGACAGACGACGGACAGACATACCTACAGACAGACGGAATTGAGAAAAAACATGTTTTCCGGCATCTAGGGACCCTTAAACGTAAAAAAAGATCTGAAAAAAAATCTCACGAGGAAGTAATAACTAATTATCTTGTTTTTTTTTTTTTTTTTTTTAAAAAAAGTGTATAATATTTTTGCAAAATAAAATTTTTTTGTTATTACGATACAAAAAAAACAAGTTTTCTTTGCACAGGGGTGGCCCGCATTTAAATAAATTACACTATATAAGTGGATAGATTTTTAGATCAAGCGGGCTCATAATTTTTGGTGATTGATAAAAAAATCTCAATTTCATTAAGTGGCTGTATAAACAGAACATATCCTGATTGTTCCACTGATTCGAACCGCCTTCCGACTTTATTAAGGCGCTTGCCATTTTGGGTAATAATACTAGATATTACTAATAAAAATAAGAATGGGTAATATTGGTAATAATTTAATTTTTCAAATCGAGTTTGTTTACATTTTTAGAAAAAGAAAAAAATATTATTGATTTTGTTATATGCTTGTAAAATCGTTTTAAAGTAGTTTATCGATAAAGCTATTTTACCGCAATTTTTCATAATGCAGATAAAATGTAAAAATTGTTTAAACTTCTATTCAAATAACAATAATTTGAGTATTTAAACAAAATAATGATTTTTTATTTGTGGATTCAAAATTTTTAAAACTACCTTTTTTAATGTGATTGACTGTGTATCGGACTATGACTTTAAAATAATTTATCGCGTCCTCTAAGTCTTAAAAAATTTCCAAATAATCGCTTAGGGGTCTGTTGCTGGAGGAGATGCGGAAAATCGTCTCCTTTGTCTTGGCAATATATAAGAATAGACGTTCTCCGTTGATCAAAGTTATTAGGACTGAAATTTCCATTGAAATCGGTTTTCTAGATGATTTGTGTTAAAATCATGGCTACTATATTTAGTAAAATACCAGAGAATACTAAACAAAAACAAAACAAAACTGCATCTAAATATCTCATTTCAACATTAATAGCGGAAGAAACGCTAATAATAAACTCCAGTTTTGAGCACGAGTAAATAATAGCTCGTAATTGATTGAACCTGTAACGGGCATTTGCCTGTCCGAATATCGGGTAAATGCATTAAGCCCAACCAAAACCTTAGGGAATATGATTCATTATTACATCATATGTCCGTACGTTTCAGCATAATGACGACTTGTGGATGTATTACAATGGAATTGGGAGTTCTGGCATAAATGGCAGACAAGTGACGTGGGTACAGGTAACTAACTGCATTAACTATCAATACCAGAGGGTATATGAATTCCCTTTAACACACTAGCAGACGGTAGGTGGTAGAGCTCTGACAGCTGTATGTAAATCTGATATGGACGGATTAGATAATGATGGACGTTGTTAATAAAAACAGTTGGTAAGTTGAAGAGTTCTGAGGTTAAATGTCAATCAAATTGTTTAACTGTGTAATAAATGAAACAAATTTACCATGATTTTTATTCCAGTTTGTATCGTCTAAATAAATTTGATAAATTACATAAATAATGCATTTTTGATAATGTGGGTATGGAATAAGTGAAATTTATTCATAATGGGTAAGGAGCATCACATTGTGTATACCGGGTGTCAACGATATGGTTTGCACGATGGCAATTGGTT
>JAUTXW010003226.1:0-55481 GCA_030620095.1 Kuschelorhynchus macadamiae
GATTCACTTTTTATATTGTTAGTTTCAATTTTCCTTGCTCTGAATTTGCAAATCTAATTTTATTTTAAACAGTCTACAAAGTTTTTATTTCTCTTAATCTTTATTTGAACGCTACAAAAAAATTTACACCACTTTAAAATACGGGACATTTCAATTGTGGAGCAGTATAGTTAACACTCAAGTTAACAAAAGGATTTGATTTGGTATTTTTTAGTTATTAGATTTTTGGCCCTGAGTATATTTCATGTTTCACTGTTTTTGTTTTATATTTTGTTAAAATATGGAGCTCATGGGTTTTTTCCGCAATAAGGATATAAATATACAGCATCCGTCATTTAAAGGTAAAGATTTAAAACAATATGAAATTTTCAACCGGGGACAGTAATTGATGAACTGGTCTAGGATTTTTAGGAATTAAATATACAACTAAGTTTCAGCACGTACGCAGTCATTTTCTTTCCATGTCGTGAGAATCTATGCATATTGAAATGTTGTCCTTATGATTATACATACCTCTTGTATACCCATTCTTGTTGTGTAAGCCGTGTTGACTCTGAAGAAGCAATACTTGAGTTGATGTGGAAGAACAAAAAAGCCCCAATCAAGGATTATTACTTATTGTATAACCCCATTTGTCATCATCGAAGATTATTATACCGTAAATCGGTGGTAGCGAATAGAATTGTTATAAAGTCCGATGGTTCTCTTTTGAAGAATGATAAAATGAACAGGACCAAGCTATTATCACCCAAAAGGTAGGTTTTTGTTTTTGTATACAGAACATTTTCATTGGATAAATAAGGCGCTCCGATAAATAAAACTGTATCACTACCTTTTCACAGGCCCCACAAGTACATAAATGTGTCATTACTAAAAACCAGGTTCCTGTACTTGGAAAGTTGTTGCAAAAACAATCATACCGGTATGATAAGTACAAGGTATTCAGATTTCTTTCTTTGTTAAATAAGAAAACAGGTAAAATTGCCGTTTTTTTTGGTTAGAAAAATGTTTCAACTTGATAAGAGTCAACTTAGGAATTATTAAAAGGTGTGCAGAGGTGTGGATATAGGGAAACAGCAAACATTTATTGCAGAGTTTTTATCTAAGGCCCACATCATTTTATTCGTAATACACATCTTACCTAATCAGATTCATAGCTGTTTGCTTTTATTTTTAACAATTGCAATTTCTTTTTTATTAATAAAACAAAGTACTAACCAAGTCCTTAAAATTGTATTTTCCTAAAGAGGTATATCTTTAAAAAGTTTTTAAAATTTATTAACAATGAACACTGTTGTCGTGATTTTTTTTCTACAAAAATAAAGTATGTAAACATTTCAGAGGCAGAATGAAGTTGGAAAAAACATAAATGTACAGCTTTCACGGAAATTTTATAGTACTACAAAATATGACAAGACCCTAAATCCCTCTAAATAATGCAAGGTCAATAATAACCGTAATGGCTATGTTTATTTCCAAAGAAAAACCGGAAAGGAGATAAAATTGGCAAAGGAGAAGTGGTTAGGAAGTTGATGTGTGGAAGCAGAGAGCCTATACCATCATGGTGATAGCTTACAAGACTGGACTGGATAATAGACACTAATAGTTGTGAAAAAAACACATTGAGACTTTAAGAATCCAATACAATAATACGATCAGCGATAAATGCGACCTGGAAATTGATATGAAGTGTAGAATTGAAAAAGGAAGAACAATCTTTCTTAATCTTAAACAATATTCAGCTTAGATGCAGAATGGTAAAGTACAACGTTGGGTTCGTCTTTACGTACAGTGTTGGGAAATCCATTTGTTGGCATAGTCGAGCTTACAGGCCCTAAACTATTAGTCGATATCAAAATGGCACCATTCAATTAATCTCACATCTCAATAAAAGCTAGCATATCTTCTAATAAAAATCTGACAATTTTAAGTGATATCAAAATACATACCCATTTCATCTAAAAAACGAAACGGAAACAAAGATGCTTGTGACCATTTGTTATGGAAAATGAAGAGTCGAATATGTAAGATAATTTGCTAATAACATCATTTCAATTGAACCGATTCGAACTTCCACTGGCGTAAACCAAATTGTTACAGAAGCGGTTTTGTTAAAAAATATTATAATAAATGTATTTAGATAATCTATTGTTGACATTCCAGACTTTTCCGATGTAATCATCTACAGATAACAATTTATTTTTAAAATTATCGGATGTTGACGATGTGGCAGAGACTTCAAAGGTTTTATGGGTTTTTCGCTTCGGCAAACACGTCTAGTATAAATTGTAGCCTTAGGATTAAAACCTATTCATGATCATGTAGATAGTTCTTAAATTAAACGTTAATCAAATCAATACTATGAGAATGCAAATCCAAGTAATCATTTAAAAAAAAGCATAGTCAGTCTTATTTTGCTCAAACAAAAACTGTACCTAAATTCCTTGGGTTAAATTTCACAATATGTCTCCCAGGGACGTGATCTTTAACTTGATGTGATCGTTTTAGGTATTGCATTGATGCTTTTTCGGCCAACGTCAACGGAGTGTCTTTGGTTAACGGATATGCCTGCAGTGAAAATCGGCAGTCTACCAGATCTTTCATTAGAAGAAGTTGCAAACCGCGATCGAAACCACCTCCTCTTGGCGAAAGATCAAATAAATCCAATGGGAGCGCTTTGATTGCGTCGCTATTTCTGCTATGTGCAGCCACAATAGCAAGTATTAGTAAGGGGATTTCTGCTATGTAATAAAGTATATTTATTTACCGAATAAACGTATTAATTTTTGCCATTGCTATTACTAAATTAGACCTGAGGGTTTCTTATTTTCCTGTTTATTATAATCACAAAAATTCTCTCTAGAGCACGAAAAGCAGATTTTTAGAAAGAAATGTGGATGTGTATACAGAGTCATTTGTTAAAACTGTAATTTTTTGGGCGAGTCCGCCGCAGAATGACGTTATAAGCATTTTAAAAAACTTTGGCGTCGATCGAACGAGTAATAAGAGAGATGTAACAGGTAATGGTTTAAGTGGACCTTAGTACATGTAAACATGTAAGATAACGGTACAAGGTTAAAACCAAATTTTGGAGATACCAATGCTCGATTAAAAAACAAACCCAATATTTTTCTACTATTTATATCTCAGTTTGCGTTAATATTAGACTTTTCATTTTAATTCTCTTTTAGCCATTCTCTGGTTCATAAATTTGTTTCTATGTACAACAAAGTGCCTTGCAACTGCAGAGCGACAAGACCTAGAACGAATACGTCGCACAGTGTAAATTGGTATATGTTTGAATCTGCTCAATTTGGCTTGAGAGAGTAAATTAAAAAGTTGCTAAATGTTTATATAAATTAAAATTTGCATTCTTCAGAAAATGTATACAGGGTATCATAAAAGATTCTGAACAATTTAATCGAATTATTTAAAAAGATATATCTATAAGTAATATATTGCAGTTTGCCCAAATTTCTAATTTGATGAAAAGATTTCTCCTAAATAATAAGCATGTTGTAAATAATACGGGGTACTTCAAAAAGAAAATATATATTTTTTGGACAACTATCTAAACCTAAAAATCGAAGAAATTGTCCATATTGCTCAAAGAGACCTAGTTTTAATAACAAACATAGAAAAAGACTCCAAGTCTCGGTCTGATTAAATTATAATTTTACAATTCACAACAAACATGACACGTGTTTCGCCATTTCGAGCATCATCAGACCTACAAACAACAGAGAGAACCTTAGTAAATAATTACACTCACAAATCCTAAAACAATAACTTACAAATAGAATAAACCACACTAAAGCACAACAAAACAAACAACTACTTATACATATTTGATGGACATTAAAATGAGGTTAAGTCTCACGTGAATAAACAAAATAAAATATTAAAAAAGGTGTTAAAAAAAGGTTCATGTCTCTAGACGGGATCGAAACCAGACCACCCGAGTGAGACACCGAAGCAACCACCCACAGACCACTGGACTAGTAGAAGAAAAGAACCAAAAATTCTGACTCTATGAATTAGTGAATGAAATGAAGGTTGCCTACAATTATTATTACATTAAATTGTTAAATATTAGGGTTGGTTCAAAATTAAAAACATCGTTAACGCAAGTGAGAATGGGACTTTTTATAGCTTTGGTTATTTCCATTTTTTCTAGAAGGTCAAGCTTTTTCCCCTTCGGACATTCATGTAAAACATCAACGTCAGAAATGGAAAATTCATGACCTGACTCCAACAAATGATTGGCAAAAGCCGAAACAGTCTCAGTTACATCAGTATTTCTGAATTTGTTGACAAGGCTTAAATGTTCTCTCACCCTTGTGGAAATTTTTCGACCTGTTTGTCCCACATAGGTCGTGGAACATTCGCTACAATTTAGTGCATAAACCCCAGATCTGGACAATTTATCGGTTGTGTCCTTTGTCCTTACTAAATGTCTCTTGAGAGTATTTACTGTTTTGAATGAAATATTGACATTTTTAATATTTTTAAAAAATTTTGCCAATTGGAGAGAAATACTTCCGAAAAAAGTAATGCACTTGAAAACATTTGTCTCATCGCTAAGTTTTGAATTTATGACAGTATAGGACATTTTGTACTTGTTTATAAATTTGTAATATAATTTGGTGATGGACTCCAAAGGAAAACCGTTATTCATAGCAATCTGCATTATAATATCACGCTCCTTAGTAAACGCTTCCCTTGACAATGGTAAATTAAACAACCGATAGAAAAAGGAGTTGAACGCGGCACATTTATGTGTGTAAGGAGAGTTTGTAGCATACTGAATAACATTATCCGTGGACGATGTTTTCCGGTAAACCTCAAACTCTATCCTACTGTGTTTCCGAGATAGTAAAAGGTCAAGAAAGGGTAGCTTTCCTTCATCTTCCATTTCCAATGTAAACTCAATTTTAGGATGCAAGGAGTTAACGAATTGTAAAAACTCTTCCAACTGATTTCTGTTGCCATTCCACACAATGCAAATATCATCCACGTATCTTTTATATGCTGTTAGAAAGGAGACAAAATAACTATTCATTATCCTGTTTTCCAAATTGTTCATGAAAACCACACTCAGAAATGGCGACAAACAAGAACCCATAGCCAGTCCAGACCTTTGCCTATATAACTGTCCATTAAATTTGAAAAAATTTTGGTCTAAAACTAAGGTAAGAAGAGAAGTGAGGCCATCAACGAGTAACTGTGGCAAAGAAGATCTCGCCAATAAATCCCTTACCAACTGAATACAGTCTGCGGGAGGCACACTAGGAAACAAATTCTTAATATCCAATGAAACTAATAATGCATTGTGCGGAATATCAACGTTTTTCAGGTGATTGGCAAAGTCGATGGAATTCCTGGTAGACTACGTGCTATGAAAACCCGTTACGTCCCTAAGAACTCTATTTAGCCAAGCTGAAAGTTTGTAGCATGGGGAATCAATAAATGAAACCACTGGCCTCATGGGCGTGCCATCTTTATGAATCTTTGGCAAGCCATAAAGTAAGGGTGTTTTAGGGTTCATAGGATATAATTTATCTTTTGTCATGTTAAAATATTCTAAGGTTGTTAGAAATGTGTCCAGACTACTTTTTAACCTCGTAAAAAATGAGTTTGTTGGGTCTCTGTTTATTCTTTCAAAAACACCAGAGTTCAAGAAACCAATAACCTTGTCAACATAATCAGTTCTTTCCATAACTACTAAACAAGAGCCTTTATCGGCCTTGGTGCAAATCAGATCGTTGGATTTGATTTTATGTGCCAGAGATTTTAGGTGAGCTCTGTTGTAGTTACAGCCCGTGTCACTCGTAAAATTAGAGTTCAGAAAATTTATTATTTTAGCCCGTAATATATTTTTGTTAGAAATGTCGGTCGTTTGAATAATACATTCGGCCTCTATAGCTAGAGTTTCTTTAATATCAGTATTGATGTTGTGGGAAAAATTATACTTAAGGTTAGAATTAAGTATATGTTCCTCTTGAGGAGTAAAAGTAACACCAGACAAATTAATAAAACGCTTGTGAAAACCAAAATTTGTGCTACCCAAACCTAATCTGTATTCATCAATATTATTGGATAAAAGATAACTTCTTTGAGCTAATTTAAGACAATGAATTTTCTTACCCAATCTCCTAAACGTATTCTCACCGAAAGACTCAACCTCATCTCTAAAGTCATGATCTAAAACTACAAATTCAATGAAGGATAACACAAATGTTAAAGTTAGATAGAGATATTTGAGTTTAGAGTTTACTGAGTTCAAAGTTTTATAATGTTGTTTAATCTCTTCCTTGATCCAAACGGTTTGAGCTTTCTTCAATGCAGCTGATGCGGCCTTAGTATGAATCTTGCACTTGATTGTCACGAATTTAGGTGTCAATTGAAATAGTAAGCATCGTTGAAGGAACCAAATTTTTAGCAGCAAGTTTTTTCGTGCAATTAGGTTCTTTCTGTATAACTGGACAAGTTTCGCCTGACTGGCATTATAAAAATCGAAGAAATTGTCCATATTGCTCAAAGAGACCTAGTTTTAATAACAAACATAGAAAAAGACTCCAAGTCTCGGTCTCATTAAATTATAATTTTACAATTCACAACAAACATGACACGTGTTCGCCCTTTCGAGCATCATCAGACCTACAAACAACAGAGAGAACCTTAGTAAATAATCACACTCACAAATCCTAAAACAATAACTTACAAATAGAATAAAACACACTAAAGCACAACAAAACAAACAACTACTTATACATATTTGATGGACATTAAAATGAGGTTAAGTCTCACGTGAATAAACAAAATAAAATATTAAAAAAGGTGTTAAAAAAAG
This sequence comes from Kuschelorhynchus macadamiae, assembly GCA_030620095.1. Lineage (NCBI taxonomy): Eukaryota > Metazoa > Arthropoda > Insecta > Coleoptera > Curculionidae > Kuschelorhynchus > Kuschelorhynchus macadamiae. The sequence goes on from JAUTXW010003226.1 coordinate 6,854, forward strand.
GTTCATGTCTCTAGACGGGATCGAACCCAGACCACCCGAGTGAGACACCGAAGCAACCACCCACAGACCACTGGACTAGTAGAAGAAAACAACCAAAAACTCTCACTCTATGAATTAGTGAATGAAATGAAGGTTGCCTACAATTATTATTACATTAAATTGTTAAATATTAGGGTTGGTTCAAAATTAAAAACATCGTTAACGCAAGTCAGAATGGGACTTTTTATAGCTTTGGTTATTTCCATTTTTTCTAGAATGTCAAGCTTTTTCCCCTTCGGACATTCATGTAAAACATCAACGTCAGAAATGGAAAATTCATGACCTGACTCCAACAAATGATTGGCAAAAGCCGAAACAGTCTCAGTTACATCAGTATTTCTGAATTTGTTGACAAGGCTTAAATGTTCTCTCACCCTTGTAGAAATTTTTCGACCTGTTTGTCCCACATAGGTTGTGGAACATTCGCTACAATTTAGTGCATAAACCCCAGATCTGGACAATTTATCGGTTGTGTCCTTTGTCCTTACTAAATGTCTCTTGAGAGTATTTACTGTTTTGAATGAAATCCACGACCTATCTATAAGTAGTTGTTTGTTTTGTTGTGCTTTAGTGTGTTTTATTCTATTTGTAAGTTATTGTTTTAGGATTTGTGAGTGTGATTATTTACTAAGGTTCTCTCTGTTGTTTGTAGGTCTGATGATGCTCGAAAGGGCGAAACACGTGTCATGTTTGTTGTGAATTGTAAAATTATAATTTAATGAGACCGAGACTTGGAGTCTTTTTCTATGTTTGTTATCTAAACATACACTGATAATTTAAACCTATAATATTTCAAAGCGATTTTAGATGTCAAGATACCATTGCATTGGTGCAAAATATTAATTAGTTTAAACAAGATTCTCAAGTCAACAATTATTTTAAATTATACAGAGAATCGCCAAAGTTACGATAGAAACACTTTAAAGAAACTACTACTGAAAAACGCCAAAATACTGAATAATTATAAATTTAAAACGTTTAAGCAAATATAAAAATCGACAGAAACACATAACTTTCTACGTTAAAGATTTGGGGGTTTTTGCATCTCGTTGAATTGCTGTGGAAAATTTTTAATTTTAACAAAAGATATTATGCAGATACTTATACTTACTACCCAGGTAGCACATGACGGCTAAATGACGTCCATGAGACGGCATCACTTTTGCCCTAAAGACGTCTCTTGGCGTGTCATATGGTCTAAATGACGTAAGTAGTCCACTAGTCAGCAATTCTATTCGTCTATTCGACGTCAGATTTAACTTATCCAGGGCGTCTATTTTACAGCATTAAAATAACTTTTGCAGTTTTTTTTTAAATGCAGTTTTTACACTTTCAGAATATTTTAATGTCCTATTGAATGGACTAATGTGACATTTTGATTCCAATTTTTTTTAAATGGCATTATAAAACCTTTTTTGGAAATAAAATGCCACATTAGTCCTAAAATAATTTAAAAGTGCAAACTGTAGTTAAAAAAAATGGGTGGCTTAATATTGTACACACATTAAAACTAGACTGATAGTAAAGAAATTGAAAAACTAATTTTATAGCATCACATTACTTTATTAAACATTTTTTTATTTTAGCATAATCCTTCGCAGATATGTACGAATATATAATATAAGAGGAAAATAGGTAGAGGTAAAATTTTAAGAACTACAAAAATGTATTTATATTTTGTATTTAAAACAACATAAATGGTACGCAGCTTTGGGTTAATATTATACCTATGCTTGTCAAGTATTTCTAAATAATAAAAAAATCTATAAAAAGTAGGAGTGCAACCCAAAACGTCTAAATATTTAGTATATGTGAGTAATTTATTTCATTAAAAACATTATATAACATATATAAAAATAATATTTTGTTACAACAATATAGAAAAATTCCTGGTAAAATTGGCACTTATGAAATTTTAATTTGTTGTAAGTTTTAGAATGTTTGCAATAATTTATATAAACCCGTAAGTAACAGGTCTAGATAATTGAAGTTTACAAAATCCTAAAAGAATATGTTTAGAAAGAACCTATAAGCTACATAGTCCCAATTTAAAATAAAACATTTGAGTATGTAATAGTGGCATGATAATAATTAATATGTTTTCTGCAGTTTCAAAAAAATCATTTGTCGAGCTAAACCTTGCTGTAAAGAAATGCAAACAACTTAAAAACATAAAGTTAAAAATATTCTTTTTAAAATCTTTTAAACTTGAGAAATTTTAGAAAGATATATACAATACTATGTAAATAAAATATAAAACCCAAATATGTACACGATTTTTATAAAAGCCGAATCTGCATACTTCCTTTTTATAAATCTATTTTAAAAAATGTTGTTATTTTAATAAGAATTTTCACAATAAACTAATTAAAATACTGAAAATGGACAATATGACAACTCGCGGGGTGATTGCCAAAATCCGCAAAACTAATGACATATCATTCAGAAATAAATGAATAATAATGGAAAGAGTAACCAGTCTACCAGATTTTACTTCTAAATCGTTTAGAGATGGTAACTAAGTATTTTGTGATTTTGATTTATGGCCAATCAACATATGAATGATCTTCCACTGTACGTCGCGTCGCGGCGTCGGTCTATGGAAATCAGAGTTTACGTGATAAAAATAAGAAGATATTTGTGGAGAATAAACCAAAACCGAAATAATGTTTTGCATAGTTTACACATCTGTTGCAACACGTTAATGTGGCTAAATTAAGAAAGATAAGTAGTGTAAACAAAAACATGTAAAAAATATAGTTATTTTTACTCCCTACGTGAAACGGAAATAAATAGGATATATATATATATATATATATATATATATATATATATATATATATATATATATATTTCGTTTTTTTTTCTTTAACCATATATAAATATTTTGTTAAATATTTTCTTGGGCATAGGTTAACCAATTGAGAAGTAAAACTATAATTCAATCGACGTTTCCCTCATTATATTGAGCTTTCTCAAGATAATTATTTTCTACATACATATAAAACATAGTGATGTATTTATTGAACAATTCCAGTGACTGTGGCTAGTGGTGAACAAAGCTTCGGCAAATTAAAATTAATTAAAACTTATTTAAAGTCATTACTGAGCCAAGAACAGTTAACATCCCTTGGAATGATCGCTATAGAGGATGAATTTCTACATTCTATAGACTTCAGTGAGCCTATTATATATAGACTATTGCAGAAGTCACGGCGAGACAAATTCCTTTAAATAGAGTTCATTATTTTTATAGTTGATGAAATATTATGTTAAAACTTATTTAAATATACTAATTTCCAAAAATTATATTGTTTTCTATTGAATTAATTAGGTAAAACCGAGGGCGCCAATTTTTTGTGGGCCTGGGGCGCTCCAGCTCCTCGGGCCGGCCCTCTAGCTGCGGATTGTTCACAAACCAGAATATTAAATATCAATTTTGGTAATGGTATCTCAAAAGCAAGACATTTTTTTAAGAGGCAATATTTTAATTCTTTCGTGACAAGGAAGTAATGTAATACTGAAAAAAATCATTTTAAGAGATTTTATCAGATAGGTAATAATTAGGTAATTTGGTAAAAAATATGGCGGAACATAATGGCGCCTATTAAAATGGTTATGAATCGTTGTAAAAAATCTACGTATTCAAATGACCTCAAGTTTTGTACGAAATCAAGTACGACATAGACATGGCTGTCTAGTAGTGTTAAAAAAATTATTCTAAAAAATAAATTTTGGAAAAATTAACTTGGACAAAGTGGCGTTCTATTAAGATGTTTAAAAATTAATTCTAAAATATCTATTTATGCAATTGACTGATTGACCTCATATTTGGTACGAAAATTAAGTGTGATATTAAAAATTATGTGGTAAAAATTGATAAAATTTTGCTGGGAATCCAATAAGGCACATTTAAGGTGGCCTAACAAAATGTTTAAAAAATCGGTGTAAAATATCCTCTATTTTCATTTTTGCTATAAAAAGAAATATGGTAGATACCTTATCAAAAGAAGAAGGTGGACACAATCGTAAAATAATTAAGTATAGCCTAAAATAAAAAACATAATGAGTCTAATTTAACTAAAATATATTCCAATAACAACAATAAATATTATATTTTAGTATTGCCTACTTAGGTGAATACAGCTCTAAACTTAACAATTTTATTAAAATGTGAAATGTGACTCAAATTTAAACAGATTTTTTTATATCAATTTAAAACAGAAATATTACATTGATTATTTCGGGATGACTTTATTAAGTTACCTTTTAATAAAATAGTTAAGTTTAGAGCTGTACTGACATAAGTTGATAATATTAAAATTTAATATTTGCAGTTGTTATTGGAATATATTTTAGTTAAATTGAGACTCAATATGTTTTAATTTTAGGCTATAATTAATTATTTTAGAGTTGTTTCCACCTTATTCTTTTGACTATTAGTTTATCACATATATATATATATATATATATATATATATATATATAATTTATATATATATATATATATATATATATATATATATATATATATATATAATTTATATATATATAAATATATATATATTTATATATATATATATATATATATATATATATATATATATATATATATATATATATATATATATATACGTAGGAAGATTTTCTTTGGCTTTTTTGGCCTCAAGTTATTTTTTTGGAAAAATAAAACAAATTTATTTTTCGGCACTAATTTTCATTTTGTTTATTGCAAACGTTTCGGCTAAATGCCTTCATCAGTGCTGTTTGACTGAAACTAAAAACAGTACTATTTTATATTATGCGAAGTCAACATTTTTTTTTTTTTTTAAATGTAGAGACAAAATGTTACATACATATACTTATAGACACATAATTAAAAATAACCTTTTTTTTTTTATATAATAATAATTCGTTACGCTAACTAAAATTCCTAGTAATTTATACTTTCAAACTCACCCAAGAAGGTAACTTCCTGCATTCAGCAAACCAAAAAAGAATAAAATTTTTGTCACGTCACATTTAGTATACAGTATTAGACGCCAACAAACATGTAAAATTTTTATTTATAAAACTACGGTGGCATGTTAGTCTACCGATATATTTTGACTGGAATTGCACCTCGTTTTGAAGCAGTTGCTTGTCTTTCTGATTGTTTTTACTGAAGCAAAAAATTGTATATTGTGTTGTTGTTGTTTTGGTGTATAGCATGAGGGCCTTTAATTATACTATTTGTTATTATAATCAATTGGTAATTACTGTATTTTTTTTCCGTTTCACTTAACTAAGTAAAAAAAATTTTTTTTTTTTTTTTTTCCTTATTTATTAATCAAGGAGAAAATTTCGGAATATGATAATTATTTTATTACGTTGTGATATATTTGGTTTAAATTTTTAATTTCAGTTCTATCATTTATTGAATTTTTATTTTGCTTAATATAGAGCATTTCTAAGAATTCCCTTTTTCTTTGGTTGGTTTCCGTTTTTAATATTTTTGTGTCTTCATATTTGAATTTATGGGATGTTTCATTTTCGTGCTTAGTTAATGAAGTTTTATTTTTTTTGTCATATTTATGTCCATTTAGGCGGTTTTTAAGGTATTGAGTAGTTTGTCCGATGTATACTCCTGGGCAATCATTACATGGTATTTGATATATAGTGTGTGTTTTTTGACTGGTTGGGGTTGGTGTTTTAAGACAAGTAAAAAATTTCTTTTGAAAAGTGTTGTAGCTTTTGTGGCATACGGTTATGTTTTGGTGTTTGAAAATAGTTTGGATACTTTCTGAAAGACCCTGGATGTAAGGAATAGAGAGGAATTTTTTATCTTTAGTTTTTTCGTTTGGTACGTTTTGATTGGGATTGTTCATTTGCTGTAATCTGGAGTTAAATATTGAATTTATTAATTTTTTTGGGTAACTATTTTGAATTAAGATGTTTTTTGCCTTTTGTATTGCCTGGGATTGATAAGTTAAATTACTCAATTTTATTGCTCTATCGGCAAGACTGATTATTACCGACTTTTTTTGGTTCATTGGGTGTTGCGAAAAGTAATTTATGTATCTGCCAGACCACGTTTTTTTTGTGTACCATTGTGTTTCAATAATATTGTTTTTATTATATAATGTCATATCTAGGAAATTTATTTTTGAGTTGTTTTCAGTCTCGATGGTGAATTTAAGTTTTTCATGGAAGTTGTTAAAGGCATTTAGGATATATTTACATTTATCTTTTGGAATTAGAGTTATGCAATCATCAACGTACCTGTAGAAAAATGGAAGTGATATGTCTAGTTGTCCGATTACATTGCTCTCTAGTTCCTCCATTACTAGTTGTGCAACTACACTTGATATTGGGGAACCCATTGCGCAACCTTCTATTTGTTTATAAAAATTATTGTTGTATGCAAAAAATGTGGATTTTAAAGTTAGTTCAATGGCTATTAGAAATTCATCCAGAGGTATATCCGTGAATTTTTTTATTTCGTTCCATTTATTTTTTATAAGTAGGAGGGCTAAATCAATTGGTACATTTGTGTATAGAGAGATGACATCAAGTGAGATTAAAATATGGTTTTGAGGTACTTGAAAATTATTTATTTTTTCTTTGAAATCCCATGAATCTTTAATGTAAGTGGTACTTTTGTTGACTATATTTTCTAGAATTTGTTTTAAAAATTTAGAAAGGTTATTTAATGGTGATTGTATACACGAAATAATTGGGCGCATTGGAATTCCATCTTTATGTAATTTTGGCAAACCGTAAATTTTTGGTGTTTGGGCATTATACATTTTTAGGTTCTTAGCACAATTAGGTGATATATAGTTTTTCTTTTCCCACCGTGTAACAAGTTCGTTGTTTCTTTTTTGAAAAATATTTGTTGGATCTGTATTTATTTTTTTGTATGTATCTGTGTCGTTCAGAAGTAATTGCATTTTATTATCATATTCTTTTGTATCCATGATAACCGTTTTATTTGATTTGTCTGGGCGTACGATTTTTAGATTTGGATGATTTTTCAGAAAAGTGTTTGTTTTTTTAATTTTTTTAATTAATTCTTGGTCTATATTATTATGTTTTGTTTTATATTGTTTAGATTTTATTTTATTTTGATATGTTTTGAGAGTGTTACAACAATTTGCCCTTATTGTATCTTTTTCATCATTAATAAGGTTACTGATTGATGTTTCGACAGATGATATTATGTCAGGAACAGGGAGTTCATTGGAATTAGTAATTGGATACGCAAAATTAGAACCTAAACTTAGAATTTCTACTGCATATTCCGGAATTTCCGTCTCAGTCAGATTTTCTAGCCACTCTTTTTGTATATTAATTTTTTTTGGGTTTGTTTTATTTTTTTTTGTTTTTAACAAGTAAATTTTGTTTATGTTTCTTAATTTAATTTTTTCGAATAAAGCTTCATATTTTTTATTTTCGATATTTAAGAGTTCATTAAATTTATTTGCGGTGGTTGTTTCCTGTAATTGGTTTTTGATTTGAGATATTTTAGTTTCGATGTTTTTTATATTAATGATGGTGTCGCTAATTAGTAATTTTAACGTATTGAGTTTAAAATTATTTACAATATTTTCATGAAATTTCCTTCTTAGGTTAGTTGATGAGAATTCTATGTGGTTAATTTTAATGTTTAAAAATGCTGGAAATATGTTTTCAGTTTTACATCTTAGTAAAAATTGTCTTCTATTCTTTAGGTTAGCTAGTTTACAATAGTTCTTAGAGAGGGTTTTAATATTGTCGTTGCTTAGAGTTATGTTAGTTTCATATTGTTCAGTCGGTGGCAGTATTTCATCCATTCTTTATGTACTAATTCCAATGAACTCCCTGTTCCTGACATAATATCATCTGTCGAAACATCAATCAGTAACCTTATTAATGATGAAAAAGATACAATAAGGGCAAATTGTTGTAACACTCTCAAAACATATCAAAATAAAATAAAATCTAAACAATATAAAACAAAACATAATAATATAGACCAAGAATTAATTAAAAAAATTAAAAAAACAAACACTTTTCTGAAAAATCATCCAAATCTAAAAATCGTACGCCCAGACAAATCAAATAAAACGGTTATCATGGATACAAAAGAATATGATAATAAAATGCAATTACTTCTGAACGACACAGATACATACAAAAAAATAAATACAGATCCAACAAATATTTTTCAAAAAAGAAACAACGAACTTGTTACACGGTGGGAAAAGAAAAACTATATATCACCTAATTGTGCTAAGAACCTAAAAATGTATAATGCCCAAACACCAAAAATTTACGGTTTGCCAAAATTACATAAAGATGGAATTCCAATGCGCCCAATTATTTCGTGTATACAATCACCATTAAATAACCTTTCTAAATTTTTAAAACAAATTCTAGAAAATATAGTCAACAAAAGTACCACTTACATTAAAGATTCATGGGATTTCAAAGAAAAAATAAATAATTTTCAAGTACCTCAAAACCATATTTTAATCTCACTTGATGTCATCTCTCTATACACAAATGTACCAATTGATTTAGCCCTCCTACTTATAAAAAATAAATGGAACGAAATAAAAAAATTCACGGATATACCTCTGGATGAATTTCTAATAGCCATTGAACTAACTTTAAAATCCACATTTTTTGCATACAACAATAATTTTTATAAACAAATAAAAGGTTGCGCAATGGGTTCCCCAATATCAAGTGTAGTTGCACAACTAGTAATGGAGGAACTAGAGAGCAATGTAATCGGACAACTAGACATATCACTTCCATTTTTCTACAGGTACGTTGATGATTGCATAACTCTAATTCCAAAAGATAAATGTAAATATATCCTAAATGCCTTTAACAACTTCCATGAAAAACTTAAATTCACCATCGAGACTGAAAACAACTCAAAAATAAATTTCCTAGATATGACATTATATAATAAAAACAATATTATTGAAACACAATGGTACACAAAAAAAACGTGGTCTGGCAGATACATAAATTACTTTTCGCAACACCCAATGAACCAAAAAAAGTCGGTAATAATCAGTCTTGCCGATAGAGCAATAAAATTGAGTAATTTAACTTATCAATCCCAGGCAATACAAAAGGCAAAAAACATCTTAATTCAAAATAGTTACCCAAAAAAATTAATAAATTCAATATTTAACTCCAGATTACAGCAAATGAACAATCCCAATCAAAACGTACCAAACGAAAAAACTAAAGATAAAAAATTCCTCTCTATTCCTTACATCCAGGGTCTTTCAGAAAGTATCCAAACTATTTTCAAACACCAAAACATAACCGTATGCCACAAAAGCTACAACACTTTTCAAAAGAAATTTTTTACTTGTCTTAAAACACCAACCCCAACCAGTCAAAAAACACACACTATATATCAAATACCATGTAATGATTGCCCAGGAGTATACATCGGACAAACTACTCAATACCTTAAAAACCGCCTAAATGGACATAAATATGACAAAAAAAATAAAACTTCATTAACTAAGCACGAAAATGAAACATCCCATAAATTCAAATATGAAGACACAAAAATATTAAAAACGGAAACCAACCAAAGAAAAAGGGAATTCTTAGAAATGCTCTATATTAAGTAGAATAAAAATTCAATAAATGATAGAACTGAAATTAAAAATTTAAACCAAATATATCACAACGTAATAAAATAATTATCATATTCCGAAATTTTCTCCTTGATTAATAAATAAGGAAAAAAAAAAAAAAATTTTTTTTACTTAGTTAAGTGAAACGGAAAAAAAATACAGTAATTACCAATTGATTATAATAACAAATAGTATAATTAAAGGCCCTCATGCTATACACCAAAACAACAACAACACAATATACAATTTTTTGCTTCAGTAAAAACAATCAGAAAGACAAGCAACTGCTTCAAAACGAGGTGCAATTCCAGTCAAAATATATCGGTAGACTAACATGCCACCGTAGTTTTATAAATAAAAATTTTACATGTTTGTTGGCGTCTAATACTGTATACTAAATGTGACGTGACAAAAATTTTATTCTTTTTTGGTTTGCTGAATGCAGGAAGTTACCTTCTTGGGTGAGTTTGAAAGTATAAATTACTAGGAATTTTAGTTAGCGTAACGAATTATTATTATATAAAAAAAAAAAAAAGGTTATTTTTAATTATGTGTCTATAAGTATATGTATGTAACATTTTGTCTCTACATTTAAAAAAAAAAAAAATGTTGACTTCGCATAATATAAAATAGTACTGTTTTTAGTTTCAGTCAAACAGCACTGATGAAGGCATTTAGCCGAAACGTTTGCAATAAACAAAATGAAAATTAGTGCCGAAAAATAAATTTGTTTTATTTTTCCAAAAAAATAACTTGAGGCCAAAAAAACCAAAGAAAATCTTCCTACGAATATATTTTAAATGGTCCAGAAACTCACTCTATATATATATATAGTATATATATATATATATACATATATATATAATTTTTATAATATCAACTTGATTTTACACCAATATAAATATAGTAAACATTGTTAAAAAAAAACATATCCGTAATATTTATTTAATTCCTCCAGTCACAAGTGAAACATCATTGCTACTTTAATGCACTGATTTGTTTTATTTTCAAGGTGCATATAACAATGTATTTTCACGTGATTTTAACATTAATTTTAAACTGGAGTTTTAAAAATTGTATCGTCCTGTTTTAACACTTTATTGTGATAGTTTTTAATGCGTCAATTGACGTTTTATAGTTTTGTATTTATTGTAGGCCAATTTTTTCAAAAAACATTTGATAATCCTCTTTTGGAGTCGGTTAATAAAAAGACGAAACCTTGACTTGGAGTATTGTTCCAATTAAAGTAGCTATGATAGAATGAAATCCCAAGTGAATTTTTGCATTTATATTCAAAAGCATGAACCGCAAAATTTGTTTTTCACAAATATTTTTACACTGTTTTTATGGTGAAATGCAAAGATCTAATCCTAACGTAAATGACTAAATTATAGTAGAAAAACACTGGCTTTGTTTTCTAATGGAGCATTAGTATCTCCGAATTTTCGTTTTTTCTTTGTACCGTTACCTTACATACATTACAGGCCATAATGGCGAAACACTATATCTCAGTTCTCTGATCGTGATCAAAATGTTGTTAAAATGGTCATGACGTTATTCTGCACCGGACCCACCCAGAAACGCCAGTTTTCACAGATAACAGTTGTGGTAACCTTTGATATCACAGCTGCCATTGGCAGATACACATCTCAAGTGATCAACTAGTGCATGCGCAGACCTAAATAATGACAAGATAAGAACCTTCTCAGAAGACCGAGGGCACTCAATCTCCTTGCTTTATATATTAATACCACTCACTTTAAGAATATTCGAAAATCATTTTATAAAAATTTTCAACCGTTATCACACCCCAAAATACATATATCAAATCCCGATAATCTCTCCCTAAAAATTCTAGCAATCGTTTTGGAAGACATATTCTTAGTGGCATACATCTCAGGCAAGCTAGAATATGCGTTTACGTAAATGAAGAAATAAGAACCGTTAAACGGACCGACATCGGCATTGAAGAGGATCAGCAGTAATATTATTTTTGACTGGTACACACTTTAAAAAATTGAGAATGGCATTGAATCATTTCTATATCAACAATTCCTTGCTTTACTTTAGAGTTTAGAGATATCTATATTGATGAATGCAGTTTATTAGAATATTAGACCGAAGAGTTTTTGAGATAACGAGACGAATTTTTCGCATAACGCTGCCTTGTAATAAAAATCAAATTTGTGGAATTATAAAACGTAAATTTGATTAAACTATTTTTCCGATTTTAAGAGCTTCTAGTAATAATTTTACTACACGTCTTTTTTTTTTCTTCCGCAATATCTGTATCTTTATCCTCAAAGTGGATAAGAGAATTCGAATTTAAGGGTAATGGTGAAGGAAAATCGGCATTACACTTTTTCTATATTGAATATTATATTTACTATTTCACGCGTGAAATTCAAAGGCAAAATTCCATGACAACGAGCTGTTTTCTGTTGGCAAAACGACTCACCTTGACTATTCCACTCTATTGTTTCACAATGGCAAAATGACATAGCAACGGCCTGTTTTCTGCTGCCAATACTCATACCTGGACAAAATTCTCCTTATCTAGACAAAATCAACAAGATGGTTTTTCAGCGACAAAATTTTGTTGGGTTAAAGTATAAAATTGATCTTGTCATTTTGATAAGTGTCACCTATTCAATATTGTAAATAATAAATAAAATTATTTTCATGGATATTAAAAAATAAAGTTGTTATATTTTATTTCTTTTGATTTCACTGTTTTATTTTATATTACTTATGGTAACACATTGTTCTCGTGAAATAGTCATGTCGAATACCACGCGAGAAAAAATTTAAAGGTAAAATTTTCCTCTTGTATATTCAAGTTTGTTGCTTTTTAGTAATTTCGCTATTGACATTTTTCAAAACCATTCGCCAGACGGCTCGAGGTTTTATTACAAAAATGTCATTCACGAAATTACTAAGCAACGAACTCTCATAAACAATCGGAAAATTTTGCCGATAAAATTTTCTCTCTTGTGGTGTTATATATGATAAAATCAACATGATGTGATTACAGTGACATACAGTTCTTTATAGCGATTTAAAAATGTCCAATATTTTGGTAGTGTATATATTAGGCTTTTCTCGTGATATATCTACTGTCGACTATCATTCGAGAGTAAGTTTTGTCGTAACTGTCATTCACCAAATTGCCTAGCAACAAACTTGATTCATTTTCCCTACAATATTTACTCTTATAATATTATATATGACTATTTCCTTAAATTGTTTTTTTACAGGCGAAATTCCATGAGCTGTTTTCTACTGGTAAAACGACTCACCTTGGCACCACAACATGATAAGATTACTGCGACAAAATTTTGTTGAGTTAGCTATTTTTTCATTATTTTCATTGTTTTGACAAAATTTAATTATCGTGAAATAGTAATGTCGAGGACCACCCGTGAAAAAAATTGCAGAGAAAATATTTCTCTTGTAATAAGTATTAAAATTTGTTGCTTTCTGGCAATTTGACTCATAAAATGTTGGTCATCTGATTTTGTTTTAAAAATGGCTTTCCCGAAATTGCCTAGCAATAAACTTTCATATTCATCAAAAAAATTCTCCAGAATTTTCTTTCTTGTTGTGTTATATATGATAAAATTGTAGTGAAAGACATAATGCTCCATTCTAGTAGTGCTAGTGGGTAAAGCTTTATGTGGGTGAAATATGTGTATGAGAGGTTTATGGCCAGTAACTAGTATAGACAATTCCCGTTTAAATACTAATGATGTCTTACGCTAGTTATATTACTATATGCCTTTTTGTCAATTTAAGAGTATCTTTGTTGTGTTCTTGTGAGAGTCTTTGATACGTACTGAATAGAATGCTCAACTCCATCATTACATTTGGGAAAGTACAGCTTCAACTTGTGGGAAAGTACAACTCCAAGCATCTGTAGCTAGTATAAGAGGCAAGGAAGGATCATAGTGAATTAAGAAATGTTTACTTTTTTATCTGAGTTGGTCGTTTTAAATGATCGCTCACAATAAGTATGCCAGGAATACTTATTTTACGAAGAACCCATATTTAAAAGATACAAAATTTACTTAAATGATTAAAAAAATCCAAAAAAAGCAAAACTGACTTCTAAGGTTCTGAACATTTACTATAGCATCTACTTTTTGTGGTATCTTATTAATTCCCTGAGAGTCAAAAAAATATCTACAATATTTAATATTATCAGCACAGAAAACAGATTTCTCTACGTTTACAGATTCTATTTCCTGGAAGATTGCCGCTACCAAAGTTATACCTAACATTATCCGAGTTGCTTGACATATACCTTTATGTGTATTTAAGACAAGTAATTTCGATCCTAAGGTTTAGGTTTCTTGTGAAGATTGGCTTAACAAAGATCAACTTTAAATTTTTTTCCCTTTGCTATTATTTATTTACCTTACTTTTTGAAATAAATGTTTATTTTCTTACACGGACTATTCTTTTATATTTACGATAACTCTTTAATAAATTGCAAGTTAACTGATTTAAAACAAAATGTTCAGGCATTCAAAATAAAAACTCATTTAATTGTGCGCTTTTCTTAATAAAATTTTTAATTTTCCTTTACAAATTATTATACGCATATTTATTCAACTAAAATTTAGTTCCATGCATTTAATTGTTGTTAAAGTGGATAAGAAAATTCGAATTTAAGGGTGATGGTGAATGAAATTCCGCATTACCATGTTTCTTACTTTTTCTATATTGAATATTATATTTACTATTTCACTAGCGTGAAATTTAAAGGCAAAAATTCAATAACGAGCTGTTTTCTGTTGGCAAAACGACTCACCTTGACAAAATCCACATGATATGATTACAGTGATGTACAGTTTTTCATAGCAATTTAAAAATTTCGACTAAATATTTTGGTACTTATTGTTCGTTTTTCTCATGATATATTCGCTGTCGACTATCATTCGAGAGTAAATTTTGTCGTAAATGTCATTCACGAAATTGCCTAGCAACAAACTTGAATCATTTTGCCGACAGTATTTGCTCTCTTATAATATTATATATGACTATTTCATTAAACTGTTTTTTTATTCGATCCTCAGGTTAAGGTTGCTTGTGAAGATTGGCTTAACAAAGATCAACTTTGTTAAGCCTTGTTTTTCCCTTTGCTATTATTTATTTACCTTACTTTTTAAAATAAATGTTTATTATCTTACACGGACTATATTTTTATATTTACGATAGCTCTTTAATAAAAAGCAAGTTAACTAATTTATAGCAAAATGTTCAGGCATTTAAAATAAAACCTCATTTAATCCTCATTTTTTCCTTTACGAGAAATCACAGCTTTAGCATATTATTGAAAAGTCAAACGTGTTATACAATCCTCCCTTTTGCCCAGGGTGGCATATTCGGTACAGCGGGCCCTGTATATGAAACACATTTTGAGTTTTTGTATGCTGGGTTAAATTAATATAAAAACTTAATTAAACTCTGTATGCAAACAAATTTTAAACTCTATTCGATTTTGTACATTCGAGTTGGCTTTTCGAGTCTAACAGAAACATCAAATAAAGACATATCTCTAGAACTAATAAACTTTAGCGTTGATTTAGATCAAGAGATCAAAGAACATATGGAAAAATCTAGGAACGTCAAAAACAATTCAAAATAAATTGCTTGAATGCATGCTGTATGATGAAACTACGGATGTTGTTTGCGAGTTAGTAATTGTTTTAAGATTGTGTGAGGGTAGTAAGCCCATTGAATGATTTTGGAACTTTTAGGCACTAAAAAGTCGCGACGCCGGCGCCTAGTCTATCTGCTAATGTATTTTACAAGCCACAGATCCACTCCCTAAAGAAAGTCTAAACACATTTATTGCACAAAGTTATGACTAGACATCTGTTATTAGTGGTTGTTTAAGGGTGTGCAAACAAAAAAAAAAAGAAAAATATTCCTTTGCAAATTGTATTCATTGTTGCGAATATCAAGTAAATTTGACATGGCCACTTTTATAAACTCGTAAGCAATGGCGTATATAGAGAGAAGTTGAGACGATGAAAAATTTCCACAACCAAAAAAAAGCCCATTCCTCGGTTTCTGTTTTCTACAAAAGTGGACGTTTTGAGCATAAATAATTTGGACAATCAAAAAAAAGTGATTACTTTAAGATATAGGTAAAACTGGCTCTTTGGGAGGGGGGTTTAATCCCCAAACCTCCGCTTAAATACGCCACTGCCCGTAAGCTAGTTTTTTGCAAGTTTATCTCGACTGTGCTCATTGTTTTCAGTTTCTTCCCAGAGAATAAGAGTTTTAGATGAAGTTATTCACTAAAGATTACCTCGCTCTTCTCAAACTCTCTGGCGTTTATGAAAATAGAAAAGAATTGATTACTGTTATGGAAAATATTGAAAGTATTTCAAGATACACTTGTCACTCAACTAAGCTAGGGGATATAAATTATAATTGCAGGATAAAACGTTTATACTACGGCCCTCTATTTTTCGTAAAATTACGTCACATTTTAATGAGTTGCAAAAAAAGTGTGCGATCTCGTTAAGCATAAAACAAGACTTATATAATTTTGAACAAATAATTCAAGCTATAAGAGATCAGAGGACACGAGAGAGTTAAAGGAAGACAAACCATCACATAAAAGATCGCAAAAATCTGTTGAAGATAGTAGGAAAAGAGAAGCATTGGAAATTTATGATGCCATTTTAATGCAGATAAAATTAAGATTGTTTCAATGGACATTTAGGGGTTACAAATTTATTTACGCAATAAAATTTCAATTTATAAAGAGAGCTTTCGTGAAAACTATCTAAAGTAAACTAAAGTAAAAGTGAATTACAAGTTCTATACCAAAGAGAAGAGCTAAGTTCTATTTCAAGAGCAGTACAGTATTTATGAATGAAGATGAATTAAACTAAATTAAAGAAACGATAAAACTATTGGGAGTCCTTGCAACAATACCAACGTCTGACTCCGAAATGTATTTCTCGATGCTTAAAAGTATAGAAAACAATGAAAGATGAAAGGCTTAGTGTTCTGGGCATGCTGTCAGTTAAAAATATTTCGTTAATTCAATTAATAATTTTACTAACAAAATACCGAAATAATTGCAAACAAAAAACAAAGGAGAACGGACTTTATTTGTCGTAAACCTTAGGTTGTGTAGATTTTGTTACATAACATGTTTCCTCTGTTGTTAGCATACCTAGTGTTTAAAGTATTCTGCACGCGTATTAACCTCACTGATGAAAAATTGCGTTAGTTGCTGTTTGATATTTTCTGGTAACTTTTTCTTTAGGACTGCGTATTGTTTATAGCGATATTTTATATTGTTATTTCATTACGCAATTGCACATTTAAATATGTATCTAATGGCAAAAGCAAATGTAATAAAAATATTTATTATTCATTTTGCCCCCCCTCTATTTGAATGGTCACGAACCCACTACCATAAAAGTAAATATTTGTATATTTACGTGTAATTTTAGTTTAAAATCTAGACTGAAAAACATAATCACAAATACTGAAAATCGAGCCACTGTCTGGCCTGTTGGCTGGATTCTAGTGATATGCAACTTTTTTCAGTATCAATGGTGATATAGTTGGTGGTACACTTTTCGAACAGGACCACTATTATTGGATGGTTAGGAATACTATATATATAACTAGTTAAGTATACGTATACTTTGTTAAAAAACGTTTAAATGCATAGAACTAAATTTTAGTTGAATAAATATGCGTATAATAATTTGCTTACTCAATACCGCAGAAATGTGTAAATTATGAACATAATAATTCATAAGTGAAATAAAGATGGAAAATCGTTTTATGTTTTATGGTTTCTACTAACCACCTACATATTACTAAAATATTTAATAACAGAAAATATTGAGATTTTTTTTAATTCTACAGGTTGTTTCTTGTTTCAGCTGATTGTTAATAATTTTTTAACCAATAAATATTTTAACTTTATATACATTTTTCTTCTTTCTTGTAGAGCATTAAATAGTTCTTGGCCAAACATTTAGTGTCAACGTTATTAGGGCCTCTTACCGATTTATGGCCGTGTTAAACATGTGCTAGTTTAAGCCAAATAAAAATAGAAATTAAATAACATTAGGGCAGCAGATTATCGTGATTTTTACAAGAACTCCTTGTGGAAAAAAAAATACCCTGAACACAGGTAAGGATAAAACCTGAAAAAAAAAGTTTAATTTGCAAAGGCAAATCACAAATATTGTTTATTATATTATTTTGCGTATTAAATGTTAAAACTTAGCGATATTTGCATTTGAGTATAAATATAAAATTAAATAATCATGAATTATTTTTAGTCAGAGTAGAAATAAACACCAGGGATATTTTTGAATTTTGGAAATTCGATAATAATACCAACATTAAAATTAAATAATTTAAATAGTCATATACAAATTGATAAAACAGACTTTTAATATTTTGTATATTGTAGTTTACTGAAGTGAAATATATTAATTAGACGTAATAATGAAACTTTGTTTTCAATGTTGTGGGTATATATGTAGTATATTTGTACCCACTGAAATTGAATAATATATAGTAATAATAATATTAACAATTTATTTTCACATAAAAACGCCTCGCTAGAGGTCAAATAAGAAGACCTCATTACTTACTATACTGCAAAAGGCCTCATTAGAGCTTAAATAAAAAAGACCTCATTAGAGATTAAATAGAAAGTTTCGTAAGATGTTAATACACAAAGCCTCATTAAAGGCAAAGTCGAAAGCTTCATTAGCATTAAAATCATAGTTTATTTTTTTGTGAAATTTTGAAGTCGACTGCTTGGGTAGTTTTTTTGATATTTATTGTTCCGCGGTAACGGATTCGCACAAAAATGTTATCAGTTTATCCTTATTTCACAATTTTTGTCAATTGGTTGTTTTTTTTTTCTAATAATAGGCTACAATATTGTTCCGCTACATTGAATTTTTTATATAAGAATTATAGTTTAATCTCCAGTTCATTCTTGATTTTTTTGCAAACTTTCAAGTCAATCCGGTGTGGAGGATATAAGAAAACTTGATTTTTGGTATTTGGGGACTAAAACACATAGATCTACAGAAATATCGGAGAGTGATTGCAATTTTAATAATATAATACGTATATTTAAATAATTTTTACACGTCAATAATTTGAAAAGGTATTAAAACAACGGTGAGCACATTCCCGGATCCATGGCCTACTATATGTAGGGCCGGAGAAAGGCATCGAGTTTCAACCTACTATACCGAATTATAGATAAAAGGTTGCTAAAGATATGACTTTTTTTTCGCTATCCGTTCATGATACTATTACGATGTTATCCTAGTACAAAAGTGGTAGGTGCCAGGTAGATATGCTCAACAACCCATGCCTAGGTATAAGCCCTCTATTTGCACATTAACGTTATTAGAAGTTAACTCTGCCTGCTCTCATTTGGAAAGTTTCAAAAAAATAAATTTATAAAATAATTATATTTATTTATCCTGAGATACACTTATTTATCTGCATTTTTAATTATTATTTTTCTTCAGATTAATCTTACTTAGTCTATGGACGGTTTGACAACAGGCCGCATACTTTAATGATAACAATCGCAGAATAACAATATTTAGTTCTTTATAAAAGGTAAACCAATTGCTGTCACAAATAAAGCAATCTTCCAAGTATCTTGAAATAGTAATTCAGTATTAGGAAAAAAATAATTGATCTATAATGATAGTAACTCTCTATATCGCGATTTCTCTTTATACGTATCAGCCCAGGCTATAAACTATGAGACTCGCTTGATCTATATTACACATCTAATTCTATTTAGGTCAAGTACCAGGCGATAATAAAAATTAATGTTGTGATAATTTTAAAAGAGATCTTGGAAAATGGAATGCAGTGAAAACAGGTGTTATTTTGAACTTGAATTTTTTTATTAATTTAATTATTACTTGTTTGTGTTTATTTTTGGAATCAATAAACGGTTTTAAGTTATTCGTTGCAGTCAGGACTAGGGATGAGCGTTAATGGAATTTACCTATCGCCTATGGATAGGTGAAAACTACGCGATAAAATTAAGTTATCGATAGGTATTGCAATCTATCGATAGATCAGTGCTACCTATCGATATTTGTGTTAATGGCGGTTTGGTACCCAAATATATCAACGAGCAACAAAAATAAAAAAGGTCTTCACCTTGGTAATTATGTAATGCATTTATCCATAACTATCGATGCTATCGGCTACCTATCGATATTATCGGATACCTATCACAATATCGATATTTTTTATTTACATATTGTTAATCGCTATATCGCTGACCTATCGATAACTATCGATATATCGATAAAACGCCCATCTCTAGTCAGGAAAATAGATATATGGCTGAAACTCTAAACAAACATTACTCTTGGATAAACATTTACAATTTGAACTAATACATAATATTCTGAGTGTGATAGAAAATAATGTATCCGAAAAATGAAAAAAACTCAGAGCTAAATATTATTTCGTAAATGACCGGTTCCTAAATCAAAATGGGCGGTTTTTTTTCGGGTTGTTTTTTACCTTAGAATGTCAAAAAAAATGAGTTTAAATTGCACGAAATTCAGGCGAGGGCAGAATGCAAAAGGTTTTATATTGTTGACAACAGAAAAATAATTTTTGCAGTAGAGCACCTTTTAAATTTGCTACAAAAGCGAAATAAATTTCAACCTGCTAGAACCATTGTATATCTTATACAATGGTACAACCAAACACATAATTTTATACAAACGCGTAAAGAATGAATAGCATTTTAAGCTGAACATACTAAGAAATGTTTTTAAGTACAGAAAATTGAAATACATATTATTGTTTGACCATAATAGTATCCTACAACATTAACCTAATAAGATTAATCATACCACTGTGCTAAACTCTAAAAAAGTAATGTAATAATATCTCAAAATCTATTTGTTTCATAGTAGTAAGCTTTTGCACATAAGTGGGGGTTATTTTAAGGCATACTCTCTTTTGCCGAGTCTATGTTCGCCCTTATGCTGAATTATGATTCCCTGAATATTTTTATGGTAAACCATTTTGAAAAAAACTCGATGGAAAATGAAACCAAGTCTCTATCGACCTACTGCTAGTCTAACCTCTATACCAACAAAACTTAATGAGCCTGATTCAAATCCAACTTTGCTTGTTTAACAGTCGAAGAGCTCATTTTTTTGGTATCTGTCCTTGATAAGATTGTAAACGTTAAAAGAAAAATTCGAAAGTAAAGGCATTTCGAGAAGTGGTGGAAATTCTTTTGCTGTATGGAAGAGCTGGTGGTAACGCGTGCAAAGCTCGGATGACATCCATAAGATTGCTACCAAATTATAGCATTATATATGATGCCCATTCAAGATCTTTTTACAATGTTGCCAAATTCCCGATAGTTTCTGTGATACAGGGCGATTTGTAAGAAATTAATTTAGTTGAATATTTAAAAAACTATTGATTTTCGAGACAAAGTTTAAATTTAAAAGTTTTATAGTTTTTTTTCCGTTCTATAACATGATATCTTCAAATTTAATTTCTGACGTTTCATTTTCGAGCCACCACTATCAACTTTATTTTATTTTATTTTAAATACGGGCCTGTATTTTTTATTTCACATTTTAAAAGAACTTTTAATTCCCTTTAAAAGAATATACAACTCAAATGTGATTCCCGACGTTTCGCTATAAAAATAGCCATCATCAAAGTTTTTGTTCTAATACGGACCTGATTTGCTTTTACATGGGTGAAATACGGCATTTATTGTATCAAAGTATCTTTTTGTTTCTTTCTTAAAGCAAATTGTTTTAAAACGCTAAATATGTAAATGTTTATTAATAATAAATAAATGTTAGTTTCAATAAATACCTAATTTATTGAAACAAAAACAAACATATTATCTATTTATTTAACTGCTCATTTAAACTTAAATACATAACAACAATAACAGAAAACACATACTCAAATAAAATAAAATTAAAGGTTAAATAACAGTAAATTTTGAATGAATGTTCACCATTATTTTTTAAGCAAAATCTTGCAATTTTTATTATTTTCTTTTGAATATTTTCCAGTATTCTTGGCGAGATTTTATTACAAGCCAGTCGAATCAGACCATCAACATTTAGAGGACTAGTTAGGTACGCTTGGCCTTTAATGTATGACCAAATGAAATAGTCCAAGAGGCCGAGGTTGGGGGACCGAGGCGGACATGTAATTGGACTGTTATTACCGTTACAAAGATTCGGTAAAAAGTTTTTCAAAAATCATTTCACCGTTTAAGTACCTTTCGAAAAAGAAGGGACCACCAATTTCGAATCTAGAATTCCAAACATTAAGTCCAAATCTTTCTTGAAATGCCTTTTCCCTATCAATATGTTGATTTCCGTACGTTCATCGTAGTGTATATTTCTATTAAACCAACTATTATTGCAAACGGGTTTTGCAATATTTTCTGACATCTGTTTGGGTCCCTCCTATATTTTCGTATTCTTTTTTGAAATTCTGTGAACCTCAAATGGTGAATTTTTCGGCAACGATAATGTCGAATTAC
The DNA here is from genome assembly GCA_030620095.1 of Kuschelorhynchus macadamiae. Taxonomy (NCBI): domain Eukaryota; kingdom Metazoa; phylum Arthropoda; class Insecta; order Coleoptera; family Curculionidae; genus Kuschelorhynchus; species Kuschelorhynchus macadamiae. The sequence continues at coordinate 29,108 of JAUTXW010003226.1, forward strand.
GGTGCAACATTTTTTTACTGATATTTTGGCTACATTCGTTTCCTTCTCAAATTCAGGTAATAAATAGTATTTGTGTTTTGTAATGTACATACCCTAGAGTTTTATTTTTTTAGCAACCTAAATTTTAACGTGAATAAAAATATCATATCTAGCACATTTATTTCATTTTCACCCTCTTCAAATGTTACTGTTGCGTTTCGAGTTTTGGGCCTACTGAAAGATCTATTCTCTGGCATATTTCTTTCTAGCTTGGCGAAATATCTAGCATTGGGCACTCTCATTTTGGGGATACAAATTTCCGTATACCTGAATGCCATTATTTGCGTTGCGCATACATCTCGTATAGATAAAAATCATATCAACCTTTTCGTCGTTTGTAAACTCCATTTTAAAATAAAACGATTAAACAAAGTCTTAGCAGAGCAAACATTAAGATTGTCACAACAATCCAGAGGAATGATTTGACAATTTGTAAATATGACAATACACGCTATATTTAAGTGTCCAGTTGTTCGAAAGCCACCTTTGGTAAATTGATAACAAAGCGAATGAGCGATTCAAATTAAAATCGTTGTGGCAGTGTGGCAGAATGTGAATTAAAATGTCTGAAATTGCATTCCATCCGATTCATTATACTTTCAAAAACATATTCGTTGCTTTCTCTTATTAGTCCTCAAAATATTGATGATCTGAAACGTAAGATTCAAGTGGCTGCAATAAAATTTCACCAAAAATGATGCAAAATATAAAAAATGCGAGATTCTGTTTAAGAAATAATGAATAATGGAGAACATTTTCAACACTTACAATAATATTACAAGGCTAATATAATTTGTGTTTTCTGTTTTTGTTATGTATCCAAATTCGAAGTTTAAATACGCAGTTAAATAAATAAATAATATGTTTGGATTTTGTTTAAAATAATTCGGCATTTAAATATTGATTTATTAATAATAAAAATTTACATATTTAATGTTGTACAACAATTTGTTTCAAGAAAGAAAGAAAAAAATATTTTGCTGCAGAAAATACCGTATTTTACCCACGTAAAAGCAAATCAGGTCCGTATTAGAAAAAAAATATCATGCTGGCAATTTTTGACCCAAACGTCGGGAATCATATTTAGGTTCTATATAATTTTAAAGGGAATTAAAGGTTCTTTTAAAATATGACATAAAAATACAGGTCCGTATTTAAAAAAATAAAATCGATAGTGATGGCCCGAAAACGAAATGTCAATATAGTAAAGCGGAAAAAATTATAAGACTTTCAAATTTAAACTCTGTCTCGAAAATCAATAATTTTTGAAATATTTAACTAAATGAAGTAAGATGTTTTTACAAATCGCCCTGTATCTCAGAAACTATCAGGAATTTGGCAACACGGTAAAAAGATTTTGAATGGGAATCAAAAACTGCAACTTTTCTCTAATTTAACCGACCTCGTAACACTTACCGTTTGTGAGATAGCTATAGTGGTATCACTTAAAACGGACTACCGTTGGATAATCCTGACATATCTAGAAATTTAATTTCAATGTTGTAGTACTTACTTACTGATCAAAAGTTTTAATGGTTACACCTCAATCCTGCTACTATATATATATATATATATATATATGTTATATCCGTTTATAGCCACGTGTAGGCAATGACCTTCGGTCACACGGTATCGGATGTAGCAATTTCAACATTTCAAGGAATGCATTGTAAGCAGTACCTTCGGGTTGCAATTCCCACAGCTGGAATGTGCCGCATCAGCATTTTAAAACATATAAAACGCTCTGAATTGTAAATATTAGTTAGTTCATATTATATACCGTTTTTATGCCAGTTTAAGTTCCGATATTGTATAAAGTAATTTCAAAGTTAAATAATAAATTTTTTAAAAAGTGAATTTTTGAATTAATAGTGTAGCAAATTGGCGCAGTCGGTAGGATTCGTCTAACGTCGGCAGAACAAGGAAGACCTAACTGTTGACGGCGGATTCAATCCCTTAACGAAGAAAAGAACCACATTTAAGGCGTCCTCACTCGAAGATACCTGCGGAAGGAACACCTAGTGAAACCTTTGGCAGCCCTGAGAGAATAAGACGACTAATGCTCCTGCTAACGTAAGTGACATTGAATTATCCCGTTTAAGTGTTGTATCTTATTTTTATTCTGTTTCTGTTCGATTTTCTATACGTCATTTTTCTACATACTCTCTGATTTTAGTTTTATAAATTTAAAAAGAAAGGTGAATTTTATGTGCTAATTTTCTTTCTCCAATACTTGCCTAATATTTTGTTTTCCCCCAATTTATATTTTGAAAATTAAAAACAAATAGTATTTAGCAAAATGCCCGAGACACGTTCCCAACAATCTCAACAAACTCAACAAACTCAGCCACCTAACAAACTCAGCCACCTACCCAGCAACCGATACAAGGTGCTGAGGTAGAAATTGAGCCTTATAGGCTTTCCGAAATATTTTCTATAGTGCCTGATTTTGAAGGCGATCAAATCTCCTTGGGTACCTTTTTAAACGCGTGCGATTGTGCTAATCAAATGGCAACAACTGACCAAAAACTGTTATTAACGATTCACATTAAAAAAAACTTAAAGGTAGAGCCGCGCAATTAGTAAATTCAAGAAACCCTGCAACATATTGCGAGATTAAACAACTCTTAAACCTTCATTTTGGCGACTCGAGGGACCTATCGTCTCTTATACAAGACCTTCAAAGACTCCGCCAAGTACCTGGCGAGTCCGCCCTTACATGTTACAACCGCTTACAGGTTTTGAATGCAAAAATGCTCTCAAGTATTCAAAAAGCTTCCAACCTAAGTAATGATCAAAAAGCTGCCCAAAGCAAATTAATTGAGACAATGAGCCTAAATACTCTTTTAACTGGACTAGAACCTCGCTTAGGCCAAATTATTCGTGCAGGTAATCCAAGAGATCTTTTAGAAGCTCAGTCCCGCATTAGGCGTGAACTACAGCCCTCATATTTCGAAACTCAAAAAGAAATAAACAAATTTCTCCAAAACCTCCCCAACCAATTAGGAAACAGTTACCACAAGTTATAAAATGTCTGAAATGTGGACGCAACGGCCACATAGCTGCAGAATGCCGTTCTCAATCAATGTCTTATCCTAGTTATTCTCAAAATAATGGTAACATAAATTATCAAAGGCAGTTTCCTTCTTCTAGCCCAGTGCCTCATTTTTCACAGCAAAATTGACCCAACACATTTTCGTCTCAATATAGACAACCTGCAGCTACCCTACAAAGTCATGTTGCATCTCGTCCACCTCTAATGCAAAGAAACTCGAATTTCTCTCCAAATCAACAAAGAGCTCACCACGTAAATTATGATTACCAATCTTACGAAGGACCACAATATTACGACGAATATTCTCAAGATGATAGCAACTTGGAATACCAAGAATATTATACTGAAAACGAACAAACACAATTCGAACAATTTGACAACTCAGATTTCCAAAATTTTCCACCTTCCTTTTACAAAAACCATCCTCCGGAGATCACTACCCAATTGAACAACTCGGTGTCGGAACTGCAGAGTCAGATTCAGACAATGAATTTAGACGATTTGGACCCCAATGTGAATTTTCCGGAACAAGCGTTTTTTTAAACCCGTTTCTTACTGTCAACCCCAAGAACCTGTACTATATTAACGATGCCTCAAATACATTCAAACTTTTAATTGACACCGGAGCAGGGATATCCATTTTTAAAGAAAATACGGTGAAAAAGTTTCCCCTCAGATCACCAGAAGACGTAACTATTCAGGGAATAACAAATCAGAAATTGTCTATATTTGAATCGACTCTTGTCCCTTTTGAAATAGGTAACCCACACAAGGTATACATTTATAACTTAGATATCGATTTTGATGGAATCTTAGGACTTGATTTTCTCGAACATTATGAGTGTATAATTGATCTTAAATCAAAAATTTAATAACGAACTTTAAAACGATTCCGTTTTAAATTTATGACTTCTATTTTAAATGCTAACGCCATGCCAAAAACCATCGATTTTTCCGATCTTTCTATCGAACCATTTACCCCTAATGATGTCCTAAACCTAAACACCCAAGATAATTATGAAGCCGATCAAATCGACAGAATACAGATAATTCGAAACGAGTTAAGAACCGAGCACCTTAATTCCGAAGAAAGGGAAATGATCACAAATCTCTGTCTAGAATACTCTGACATATTTTACATCGAAGGTGATAAACTAACTTTCACCAATGAAATCAAGCATGTGATAGAAACTAATAATGCAAAGCCCATTTTCACAAAATCTTATAGGTATCCTCAGATACATAAAGAAGAAGTGAAAACACAGATGGGAAAGATGTTAGACCAGGGAATTATACGGCCTTCCATTTCACCGTGGTCCTCACCTGTATGGGTGGTACCCAAAAAACTTGATGCATCCGGGAAACAAAAATGGCGTGTAGTTGTTGACTACAGAAAGCTCAATGACCTCAGTATTAATGATAAATATCCTTTACCAAACATTTCAGACCTTTTGGACCAACTTGGTAAATGTCAATATTTTTCCACGCTTGATCTCGCGTCCGGCTTTCATCAAATTGAGATCAATCCCGATGACATACCAAAGACAGCATTTTCAGTTGACAATGGACACTATGAATTTGTCCGCATGCCATTCGGTCTAAAGAATGCCCCGTCCACGTTTCAACGCGTCATGGACAACATTCTCTTGGGCATTCAAAACGAGCGTTGCCTTGTATATATGGACGACATAATTGTCTACTCTCCCACCATACATGAGCATATAGACCGGCTAAAAGAAGTCTTTAAGCGTCTCCGAAACGCAAACCTCAAAATTCAACCAGATAAGTGCGAGTTTCTAAGGAAAGAAGTTGCCTATCTGGGACACCTCGTTACCAAAGATGGTGTTAAACCTAACCCTTCAAAAGTGGAATGCATTCAAAATTTCCCAGAACCAAAAAACGCAAAGGATATCAAATCTTTTCTGGGATTAGCGGGTTATTACCGCCGATTCATTCCAAACTTTGCAAAAGTATCCAAGCCGTTAACTAAACTCTTGAAAAAGGACATCCCATTCTTCTTTGATTCAGAATGTAAAAGTGCATTTGAAGAATTAAAGAAAGCCCTAATTTCAGACCCCATTCTAATCTATCCTAATTTTAAAGAAACTTTCCTCCTTAAAAGCCTCCTTACCACAGACGCAAGCGCATTTGCAATAGACGCTGTGCTGTCCCAGGGACCAGTCGGAAAAGATCTCCCAATAGCCTTTGCATCCAGAACACTCTGTAGTGCAGAAACTAAATATTCCACCATCGAAAGGGAGCTACTAGCAATTGTATGGGCAGTAAAGCATTTCCGCCCTTATCTTTTTGGACGAAAGTTTACGCTTATTACAGACCACAGGCCGTTAACATGGTTGTTTTCAATTAAGGATCCCGGAAGCAGACTTGCGCGATGGCGTCTAAAATTAGAAGAATACAACTATAAAATAGAACATAAACCGGGAAAAATAAACAAAAATGCAGATGCTCTATCGCGAATAAAAATTAATTATTTCCAAGAATGCGTAAATTTCCAATCAAAATTCCTCATTTTTGCTGCCAATGAAAATGATAGCGAAAACGAAAATCAAAACCCACCAGTCCAATGACGCCTCTATAGACGACGAGTACATTACACAGGAATACAAGTTTGTAGACCGTACCAAACCAAAGCAATAATTGACTATTCCAAAGTCGAATTTTCAAATTCACAGCTTTTAGATAAACCACATAAACTAATTATTACCTTTCTCTGGCAAAATAAACTAGAAGAAATGCATTACAAAATAATCGAAGATATCTTCGAAGAAAGCGTTCATTTTGAAAACATGAGCGTTAACATTGTCTCTAACAAAACCGTGAAAGATAGAAAATACTTTATTATCCCAATACCATTTGATCCGGAAATTGTAGCCCAACACTTGTTCTATGTCCTATTTAAGGCCCAAAATGAATTCGACCCTTCCAAAACGTATTACGTTGAAAATAACCTAGCACTGCCTATCCTCGAAATTTTCTCATTCATTTTCGCCGACAAAGAAATAAAACTTAAAATATGCCAAAATGTTGTAAGAACCCCAGACGCCGACGAAATACCCCAAATTTTAGAACACTACCATTCAGGCAAAACTAATTTGCATAGGGGAATTAACGAGACAGTCAGGCGCATAAGAGAAAAGTACAATTGGCCGAATTTAACAAAAGACGTCGAAAAATTAATAAAAGGCTGCGAAATATGCCAAAAGGTAAAAATATGCCGAAAAAACCTAAGTACGCCTCTCGTCATAACGGAAACTCCGAAAACCCCATTTGAAAGGATAAACATTGACATCTTCGAATATCCAACCAGATATTACGCACTTACGATTCGAGACGAACTTACAAAATTCACACAGGCTTACGCAGTCGAAGACAAAAAAGCGTCGACAATTGTAAATACCTTATTAATATTTTTCCAACACTTCGGTACGCCCCTAAGAATACATTGTGACTATGGGCGCGAATTTGACAACTCATTATTCAAAGATCTTTGTGAACTATTTAACATAAAATTAACTTTCTCTAGTGTCAATCACCCCCAGTCTAACGGGTCCATTGAAAGGTTTCATGCAACCTTATCAGAAATGATTAGAGCAAATATAGCCGAAAACCCAAAAGAACATCCCTTTTAAGTTTTACCCTACGCGGTGATCTGCTACAACAATACGAAAAATAAAACTCATGGGTTTACACCGTTTGAACTTATTTTTGGTCACACGTCAAGTAGACCACCCGAAACTTTATACAACCAGGAAAAATTAATATCAAAATACGTAAGAGACCTTAATAACCGTATGGAATATTTTTACAAAATCGCTAGGGCAAAAACAGAACGACAAAAAGAAAAAGCAAAAGTCAGGTTTGACGAACACGTAGCTAGTATCCCTGAATACAAAGTCGGAAATAAAGTGTATGTTAAAGAGTCACAAATAAAATCTAAAGCCGAAAACCAATTTAATGGTCCTTTTGAAATTACAGAAGTTTTTCAAAATTCCGCTATCCTTCTTAATCCTCGAACAAACCAATCAACTAAAGTCAACTTCGATAGGCTAAAACCCTATTTTGAATAAGTATTCTTCTTCTTTACAGATTTCTCGGGCTCTTCTCGGTAGGCCTGACCCAATTTTCGATTACACCTATCAACAACACACTCGGAATATTCTTCCACGAAGAAGGTCCTGTAAAAGTGTCAAACGACAAATGGACACTCCTCGTGTATAAAGATCTTTCTTACATAAAGGAAGTTATCGCGCATAATGATAAGATCCTAGAAGGATTATTATATGGCTTTGTAGACGTTGACTCGCCCAGAATGTTATCTTTCAAATCCGAAATACAAACTCATGTCAGCCTGCTCAATCAAATATCAGACACTGTCAATTTAAAATACAAAAAAATAATCGCGGATACGAAAAAATATAGTTACAGGGAGAAGCGCGGAATATTCAACGGTATAGGCACTGTCTGGAAATCCATAACTGGAAACCTCGATGCTTCCGACGGTGAGTACTTCAATGAATGCATTGATAAAGTCTCTCAAGACGAAAGACATATCGAAAATCTCAAAAATCAGATATCGGTTACTACTTCAGTAATAAAAACCTTTAACGCGTCAATACAAAAACTTCAAATAGACGAAGAAACATTTAACCGGGACATAAACGAAATCCAAAAATCGATAATGGACATTTCCGACGACCTCGCATTTTACTATGCCCAGATAAGAACTCTAGATTTATGTGAATCATTAATGGAGAGTTATTCTTTTATAGAAAATTTTCTTAACGACGCTCTGAACGCGATATCATTCGCTAGGCTAAATATCTTGCACAGTTCAATAATAACCCCGGGAGATCTGATTAGTTCCCTTCAAGAAATTTCACAATCTCGCAGAAAAAATAATCTTCCTCTACCTGTATACTCTTCAACGCTTGCCCAGTATGTTGAGATTATCGAGCTTGAAGCATATCAATCTGATAGTAGTGTTTATTCTAAAAATACCCTTAGTAAACCCTGAAAGCTATACTTTATATCATCTCTATCCAATACCCGTATTAGATAATCGAACAGAATTTCATCATATAATCCCTACAACACAAAAATATATTGCGCGGGACGATGATTCAATGTTATATATTTCACTTCAAAACCTGGGAAGCTGCAAATCACTAGGACGAGGCCAAAAGATCTGCTCAGATGTTCTACCCTACCCGATAGATAGTGAAGCGATTTGCGAAGCTCAGCTACTTAGAGGACCAAACCATTTACCAAAGACGTGCCAGGTATCTCTTCTTCTTGCAAAAGGATACAACGTTAAAGACATCCATCAAAACTTCTGGTTGATTACAGTGTCAGATCCACTACCAGTTACAATAAAGTGTGAAGGAAAAGAGGTCAGGACAAGTATCATCAATGTCAATTCCCTTCTTAGACTTCAGCCATATTGTAATGCCTTTATAGGAAGCACAAGAGTTCACGCCAAAGCACTCATTGATAAGTATCAAAATGTTACTTATAAAAGCCACCCAGTGATAATCCCATACAAGTGCTGTCAACATATTTCATCGAAGCTTCACATTCCAGACCTTAAACCTCTAAAACTGAACAAGATAGACGTAGAAGATCTCAATATTGCCCAGCACAAATTGGACCAATACTCCGAAGAATTAGACAAATTAATCAACCAACCTTTTGTCTATAAACATCTGTCATGGTTCATGATCGTCACGATAGTTCTTCTAGTCAGTCTGCTCGTCTTGTACATAATGTGTAAGTGTCGCCGTAAAAGACTACCCAGCATCACCATGGCTCCATTGGATGATGGTTCGCCACCTCCGCCTAGACCACAACAGCGAAAGACAGTCAAACTCAGGCTCAGCAGCATCCTTGCGAGAAGACGGCCAGCCATCCACCCTCAAACCCAAGAAGAAGAAGACGAAGACGAAATATAGTGATCTTACAAAAGTTTACACAGGGTGTTAACTTTTGACCAAAAGGGGGAGTTGTTATATCCGTTTATAGCCACGTGTAGGCAATGACCTTCGGTCACACGGTATCGGATGTAGCAATTTCAACATTTCAAGGAATGCATTGTAAGCAGTACCTTCGGGTTGCAATTCCCACAGCTGGAAGGTGCCGCATCAGCATTTTAAAACATATAAAACGCTCTGAATTGTAAATATTAGTTAGTTCATATTATATACCGTTTTTATGCCAGTTTAAGTTCCGATATTGCATAAAGTAATTTCAAAGTTAAATAATAAATTTTTTAAAAAGTGAATTTTTGAATTAATAGTGTAACATATATATATATATATATATATATATATATATATATATATATATATAATTTCATTACTTATTTAATATCTATAATTATCAGATAAATATAAAAGTGAATATAAAAATTTCATCCAAACCAGAATCAAGATGAATTGTTCCCAAACCTGAGGTCGCATTTCCCCTCTGCATTAACAGACCGATTCTCTAAGTAATAAAGATATTTGAATTTTCGTTATTTTTTTTGCATCATTTCTCAAAGAACAGAAAGTTTCAATTGCAACAGGAATAAAAATAAATCGGTCTTCTAATTCTTTAAATTTTACTTTTTTTGTGATTCAGCTAATAATATACTATTATATTACTTTCTTACACAACATTAATATATAAAAACTTCTCTCGAGAGGTCAATACTTAAACTCAAGTGTCCGAGCCAACCGAGTGAAATTCCATTACATTATTTATTTCCTGTTCATCTCCAAGAGTAAACACGTTTCATTCATAACCTTCATTCATGGGCTGCGGATGGTCCGCTATGGGCAAATAACGTCTGCTTTACTGTTTTTTGTTAGATTTTTACTGCTAATTAGCCGCTGATTCTTTCGGATGTTAAGGTAATTAAAGACAGCTGATTTCGATTTGCTTATAAATTAGAATCTTAGAGACATTTCCTTTTCATAATGTCCGAACACGTTATGCATAACGCCTAATAAGGAAATATTTTTAGTTATTAGGATCGATAGAATAGCTAACGTTTTCGTAAGTGTATTAATATTGGTATGATTTACATCAGGTCGATAGCGAAAGACAAGCAAGGGCGGGTTCAGCTTTTGATTATGGGAGGGGTAATTTTATGTGTCGATGGGGTTTAAAGGAGCATACCAAAATTTGAGTCTAGCGAATGCACCAATTCATAAATTTCATTAAATTTAAGTGCGGACTTTTAAGATATGTAAGAAACCGAAACACTCAAAAATATATTTCCAGCGATATTAACATAACGAAAAACAGAAAATCCAATTATAAACTCAAAGAACTTGTTTAAAATAAAATTTTCAAACAAGCAGGTCTGGACTAAAAAAAGTAATTGATGAATTTTAGTCAAGCGAGGTAAACAGTCTAAATAACAAAATTAGATACTGGCTGTTTAGCGTTAGCAATCTAATAATTGATATCTATATAACTGTACGCCTCCCACATGCATATGTGCGAAACCTCATAACATAAACTCATAACTTCGACATGTCTTCTATTATTTTAAAACTAAAAATTATATTTCTGCAGGCGACGCACTGTATTTTCGTTATTCATTTTATAACCTTGAAAATACTATTGACAGAGCCACGTTCCAATTAAATAATTTGCAATTTACTAATTATTCGTTAAATCAGACAGTTATTCTGTAGACATTTTTTGGCTTATTAGTTTGTATATTGGCCCTGTTTACTTCCTTATTCTTCTTAATATGAGGAAAGGTTATTACTCAAACCTCATTTTTGATGCTGCTGTGAGGTCTACGTAAAAATCTTGTTAAAATATTCGTCAGACATCTTTCTTAATTTTTTTCCTGAATTAGTCAGCTAATTCGGAGTATTTTATGCTAGTACTGTTGCATGGTTCAAAAATATGTTATTTAGACAACAACTAAAATTGTTTTCTTGCCAGAAAAAAGTTTTATGCGAAAAAGGCTAATTACCCCCATCATCCTCCAAGATAACAACCGAAGGAAGGGTAGAATTCTAACTAGGGTTGTTTAGTTTGACGGTTTGTCTTTTCCAACTGTTTTTAAATTTTCTAAAAATTATTAATCTAGGTGCTTATGTTTTAAGGCACCCTTGAACTATTTGTTTGTCAAAAATTAGTAATTAATAATACCGGGATTTACGTTACCTTAGAAACAACTTGAATGTTTGGATTTAATGGTATAGGTACGAAGTAACGAAAGGAGAAAAGATTTGATATATTTTGTTCAATAGACCACGTGGTGAATTGTATTGGTAATTTATATTTTATATCTACAAAACTTTGTTGTTGAGATATTTGAGCAGCTTATTGTGTTATAAAATGTTTGTTGTTAAGAACAACTCGCGAGCTGAGAATTATATTCTGCCTGCATCTTTTTAAAATCCTACTTTCATACTTCATTCGAAAACATGGGTACCTACTGTTCTATCTAAATATCTTTATAACATTTTTTGAATACATAAGACACAGATATAAAATGTCCTAACTACTAAAATTAGCAGAAATTAAACGAGCATTTGCAGTGTAACAAAAGTTTTTCTGTGTATTAGATACACCGGATTTTTTAGTAACAGACATTATTTAAAAAGTAAATGATACATACATCTTAATAAAAAAATGAAAAATTATCACATTCGTTTAATACAAGCTAGCGGGACAAAATTGTTTTTACATATTTTTTACCTAATTTCGGTTTCATGTATTTTTTTTAGGTGGTATATTTGTGTTTGGCATACAGGGTGTTGCGTATGCCAGCCGGGCCGGGTGTATCTAGCATATTATACACCTTTTATCGTTTGTTTTGATCAACAATGGATTTTCTGAAATATGTTTAACTGAAGTTGGGGTAATATGAATTTGCATCAAATACTAAATGGTTTTGTAAAGTTAACAGAAAAAACAAAAGGCTATGACAGCTATTAATCCAAACGCAACGTTTTATCGCATTTATGACACACTGGAAAAAATGTTAGGAATTTCAGTGTTTTTTTTTAAACAAGATCGAAAATAAAAGTCTTTAGTTGCAAAAATATTTTTTTTATGTAACTATTTTTTAAACCTTTTAACATCATAACAGCATAACAGATATTAACAAAATTAATAAATCATAACAAAAGCAATAAACCCAAAATAATCAAGAACTAGTTTAACTATTATCAGTAGTCATATCACGAGTCCATAAGCAGAGTGCCGATAATCCTCAACATTATATATATTTAAATCAACTTCTTTCAAAGTACGTGAAGTACTTGGTGCAATAGTATTATTTGTGGGTATACTGGCCTGAGATAATAATGAAAGCACTCGTTCGGGAAAAGCATCTTTCTTTTTTTTAGGTTGCTCTCTGAGTGCATTTATGAGTGGATCTGACGTTATCAAGAGCATATTAAGTAAGTCTCTATTCGTGTTATATCTCAAGTTTTTTCTCGTGTGATGTTCACGAAACCTGCGACAGTCCTTGTTTCGCGCTTCTTGCGCCTCCTCTGAAAGTTGTCCTATAGGCACAATATGATATTTAATAATGGCAGCTCCATGATTAAGAATTTTGTGGACTGTCGCAGGCATATTATACCACGAATAGAGACTCAAATATAGCTCTCTAGTTTCTGTTACAAATTCTTCAAACTTTTCCGTGTTTACTTTGAACCCTGAAGAAATAGCTCTTAAAATGGTGTCGAACTTCTGTAGAAGAACCGCGTCTAGCCCAGTAATGGCAGCAGTTAATTCACTCTCATGAAAAAAGCGCCGAGCAGTATTGCCATCATTACTGCTGCCAAATCCTGGCTTTGGTTTATCAACAATTAACCCCATTTGGATTTTAAATTGCTTTTGAATTTCTTTTTTACGTATCTCATATAAAGAAGAGTTTAAACGCCATTTTTTATGTTCCAACTTATATGAGATATGCAAAAAGCATTCAAAGCAGCGAATCCAAGCGTGCAATGTTGATAAACCAAAGCCATAGTTTTCAATAACGGGAGGTCTGGTCACGGTAATTTTATTCATTTCTGTTGAAGTGCAGCCGCAAATAAAGCATCTTTGTGACGATGCGTTTTCTGAAAGAATATTACATATTTTTCCATCCACCATAGTCAATAAAAGTTTATGTTGGATGGAAAAAATTCTACCTGTGCTAGAAGTTACTTCTGTAAATAAATTGTTGTTAATTTGCTGCTTAATTTTTTCGCTCTCTTCTAGCACAAATTGTGTAGTTTCTTTCGAAAATGCAAATTTGATGGGACGACAAAGCCTTGTTGAACTAGGACTGGGGTTTTGCCACACTAAAAATGTATTGTCCTCATGGCTATGTAGGATGATGGGAAAAAACTTTTCCTGGGGAATTCCAGAAAATGATAACTGAAAAGCATTTTCGTTGAGCCAACTTTCATTTTCTCCAACGAACTGAGACTTCTTGCGAAAACTTTTCTTCCATTTTCTTTCAAATACTTTGGATGTCCTCGATATTTCTTTCAAAAGGATGTTTTCTTGCTCACTAGTTAAAGAGCGACCTAAAGTGTCTTTGAAATGAGTGCAGAGTTGACGGTTGCGGCCTGCTTGTTTGGAAAATTTCTGCCAAAGTTCAAAAAATTCTCGGCGCGACACGGTCAGCAGGGTATCTAAAAAATAATAATTTCATGACTAACGCAAAAAAGCGCTCAACCGGAATGGTTTTATTTGGTAGAAAAAACCATACTGATTGATTTAAAAATAGGCTCCATAGCGGCATTTTGCGGCATACTTAGTAGATAGTCCAACGAAGTTTAAGAAAAATTTCTTTTATGTCATATTTTGACAACTTCGGTGATTTCATGCAATATTTGGTACAAATGTTGAAAATATATATATATACAAAATACTTTAAATAGAGTACCTACCTTCAGTTAACAAATCCATGTCACGGTTTTTATTTTTTTTTCTTTTTACAATAAAAATACCCACTTTAAATTAGCACAATATTGCATAAAAATGCAGACGCAATTATTTTATCTGTTATCAGTTGACACTTTGAACTTCGGTGTCTATGATACGGTTGACATTCCAAAACCGGAATTTCTGGTTTTTAGCTCTACTCACCTTTCTTAATAAGCGGTAATTAATAAAAAAAGCGTGTCTTGACATGAATTTTGTCCCGCTAGCTTGTATTAGGCGATTCACAGTGCAGCAGGGTTAATACTGTCAAACTGGCCCAAGAGAAACGAAGATCCCTAAGTTGCGTTCGAGAAGTTAGCGGTCAGCTGAATCAAGCTTAACAACGTATTATATCAAGGCTAATTTACACTTATTCAGGGTGATAGATGTGTGGTGAAAGTGAAAGATGAATGTGAATGGTAGAAGGATTTACTACTGAACTCGTTCTTTATTCATTGTTTTAAAAAATTGGGAACGAAATTCTGAATGCTGATGTCGAATTGTTAAGTTTGGCTTTTCTAGAAGAATGTCGAAAAATAATAAAAGCAAGGAACAAACGTCGAAGTCGTCGATGGTCAGTGTATTAAAAGTAACCGGGATCATCTGCTGCAATTTCTGGTCGAACTTGCAGAAGATTCTGAAACCTATCCGACTCATTTAAGAATCAATGAGGCTCAGTTTAATTTTGTTTTGAAGAAGATTGCTCCTTTAATATAAAAAACGACACATTTTTTAGACCTGCGTTATCTGCAAAACTAAAATTGCAACTCACTCTTAATTACTTTGCTACAGAGATCTGATTTAAAAGTATAAGTGCTTCATATGGAGTAACAACATGTAGCATACCTGTTATGGTGCCTGAAGTTTGCAAAACATTATATAAGGTTCTTATTTTTGCTTTTATATACCCTTGAGTTAGTGAAAGTAGTAATAATATCTCACTTATCATTCCAAAGACAATCGTAATTTTTCGATATATTTCGAAAAATCTATGCATATGTCTATTTTTCCACGGATAAAACCTTTTGCAAATATTAAAAACAAGTAAAATAATTATTTTTTAAGCGCAACAACTCGTGGAGCATTCTATTCAACAAAACTAAAAAACAAGTTTTGCCTTCACTGTGGATAAATAAAATACGATAAATTCATTAAATGTACTGCTTCTATTTTTATGCACTATTTATTCTCGATGTTTATTATGGATGCAACTGAATGGAAACAATGTTTACACCTTTAACTGCGAATGATTCATCCGCAATTTATATCTAAAGTGCAATGTGTAAATGTGCCTTAAGTGATCCCTCTGGGTGTACATTTTTGTATATTGTTGTTGGACTGCGTAAACCATAACGTAAGAAAAGAAATAAAAAAACATTTGAAGCAAAATGTTCAAACAATGATAATTTTTTTAAGTTTTTCTTTTGCGAAATGATTAATAATTTATCTATAACCCAACTCTTCCAGGTTTGAACTTTCTATATGCAATATAAGACAGAGCATCGCGATTTAAGTCTCAAGATGAAAAGTGGTGCAACATTAAAGATTAAACTGGTCAGTTTTAGGTGGCGCACGTCCGCAAATGTATAATTCAAACACCATTAGAGTCGTGGCGGCAACTGATATTAAGTGGTTTTAGTTTGCGGGAAAATAGTTTATTATTTTACTTTATTATGGTGCAAAATTTGACATATTAAAATAAAATTTGTAAGTTAATCTTTTTAGTATTTAACGGGCGCGAATGTAGAATTCCTGCCTTATTAATAGAGTGGGGATGACAGAATTAGGGTAGATTTTATTTAAGAGAAATTAGTTACACATTCTACCTTACTTTGCCGTAAAGAATATGAGCATAGGTAAAAAAAATTAAATACATTTTGAGGTGCGGCTAGTAGGTCTACCAACTGGGTCTCTGTCTCTTCTTAGGTACCTAGAAGATTTTAGACAACTTAACTTTTTACCGAATCTGACTATAATTAGGCAATCCGACGATGTATCAAATTAAAACGATTCAATATTTTGCAAATGAATGTCCTGCATAAAACAGTGACACATCAGGAGAAGCGCAGTCTAAAGTTTTGAGTATACCATTTTTGCAAGCCTTTCCCAACCCTTTCTATTTATATCGATAAGATCAGAAAGAATAATTTACTTAGTAAAGTTTTAAACTCCGTCTCCTAGAAGCAATCTCTTGGTGGGCTACTGGTATAAAACAGCAGCTTAATAAAGGAAAAATACAAACAAATCAAATCATCTCATCAAATAGTGATTCTTTTGCGTTGTTAATTATGTTTTACTATTACTGTTTTATTAACCTTAAATCCTAGTTTAGAACTATTGTAAGTACACACTCAAAAAATCCCCATTACATCGACGGCTAAACAGATTAGACTTCGCAAGGCGATACTGAAAAATCTTATGCTAAGCTTTCCACCGTAATGAGGTAGAATATGTATCTAATTTACTGAAATCAAAACCTATTCCAGTTCAGTCGCCCACTCGACTGGTTTTCGTCGACGCACCCGTTTTTGAGGGTTTGTTAACCAAAAAGCCACGATGAAATGTACTAGTGTAAAAATTACCCATAAATGTTTGCGACTGTGTCAGAGGATAAATATACATTCTGTAGATGAGTTTTTTTAAGGTCCACCAAGAAAAATATTCTTTTTTGCTAATTTGAAATCAGAAAGAGTAAACTTTTAATTCAAGGTTTCTCAGTTGTATCTTAGAGAGCGTCATGTATTTAAGTTAGTTCGAAAGACTTCGTCGATGATAATATCCTTGCCACCACAGCAAATCTAAATATGCTGAAAAGGTACATTAGCAATTTTGTATACATTTCGAAAAACAGTTTCACTGTTACCAACATATTCTGGGTTTCTTCGAGCTAAATTAGAATTACTTTCCGACGTTTTGCGTTTGGTTGGCACGAGAGATCTTTATTCCAGTATTTTAATCTCGGACAGTGAAGTTCCCTAAATATGTCTTTTCAAGTTTGAAATACCATTTATTTATTACAAGAAATACCCCATACTACGATAACGAATATCAGTTGTATAGTTATTTTTTACTTTCTTGGTAAAAAAATATCGGGGTTTGGTTAATATTTGTTTAATTCTTTATTGCGTTTGGTTTTGTAAAAATAGGCAAAAACGTTATGTAAAGTGTATTAATATAACTGTATAGGCATTGTAGGGCCTTTGTTATTTTATTCTGAATTTAGTTCTTTTAATAAGTTACCTCTTTAATATTTCTTTGTAGTATTGAATTTATAATTCCTTTGGCAATTTAAATAATTGTACATTTTGCCTAATAACAAAATTAGAATGTACATGTTTGTAATATCTTACACACAACTTGAAATTAATAGTTTTACATTTAATTAATTTACTGTTTATTTACCATTACACATTCAAAATTAAAATAAAGAATATTCTGCCAGACATCCTAAATGTTAAGGTTATTTACAGTTCAAACAGCCAATTATGTTTATACAGCCGTACGGTAATCCTTTCTTTTGAAAATAAACTTTTTTATGAAGTTTTAAAGCCAGTTGATACTGGACACAAATTAACAGTATAAAACACACTGCCTTTTAGATCCACACAGATTTTGCATAAATCTAGATATTAACGGAATCAGACACTTTATAGCAGTATGGAATATTAAACAGGTTTCAGACTCATTCTACTAGTTTTTGCATGGACATGTTATGTTATAGTTTGTGTTATTTATTTAGAAAATATTATACGAAATTAAATTTATATTTTATTATTTTGTAACACCACTGGGTAAACTAAATTTTCTTTAACAAATTTCATATTAGCCAATGCATCCAATTTTAAAACTTCTAACCGGTAAAGCAAAATAAATATGAAATGAAAATGGGCTGCTGACAGAACTATTACGGATAAAATTGTACCTCTCAAACAGTACATAGGTATGAAGCCTGAGGCATTTACTCACAGACTTTGAATTATACTAATTAATACGCTAAGGATATTATGTGATTTATTGAATGAACGAAATTATTTAATAAAAAACATATTAAAATATTTTTTTCATAGAAAGGTAACACGTATGTAACACACTTAGTTTTCTCCGCAAACTATTACCAAAGACAGATTCTACTTCGAATAAATAAAAAATACAATGTAAAACAAAATACACCCTAAACAGAATCCAATATTGTTGTGTATTGCGTAAAGTTGCGATCTATCGAGAGATTTCCGCGGAGCTCAACGCCTAGAGTTGCCAGTCGAGCGAGGCCTGAAGTTCTATCTCGCTGTGATGCATAACTCTCACAACTTTTTCTCTTTTTTTATATATTCTACTATTATTAAACAATAATTATGGATAATTTTTCCTAGCTGTGCCTTATCATCTCAAGACGTTGGCGATCACCCTAGCCCACTTGATTCTACCGACAGCCACTTTAAATAATTCCGAGGATGTCATACTTGTCCACTGGCGTAGATTTTTGAGACAGAATTTGCGTCTTTTTCCTGGTCCTCTTTTCTCTCTATTTTGCCTTCAGTTGCAGCGTTTCGTATTTGTTGTTTCTTATTATATGACTAAAATATTTTGGCATTATTTCCTTCAATGTGTTCATGAGTTCTTTCTCTTTATGCATTCTCTCGAGTACTTGTTGATTAGACGCATGACTCGTTCAAGGGATTTTTAGCATTCTGCGATAGCACCATAATTAAAAGCGTCTATTTTCGTTTGTGTTGCCTTTGTGAGTGTCCACGGCTTAACCCTATATAGCAGAGTTGCGAAAATTATTTACATAGTATTTAAGGATTTTAGTTCTTATTTTTAATTTGATGTATTTATTGCCTAGTACGTTACGCATTGAATTGAAGACCGATCGCGCTTTTTCGGTGCGTGCTCTTATATCAACTCACTTTGATTAACCAGCCTATAGATATGTTATTTTGGGCACCCTTTCTAGTCTTTCTTAGCTGACATTTACTTCTATTTGCGTGTTTGGATTTTTAATAACTACCATCGTCTTGGTCTTTTTGACATTAAGTTTCATCCTGTAATCTTTACATGCCATACCACTCTGCCAATCAATCTTTGTAATCCTTCCTCGCTGTTTGCAAATATGACGGTGTCGTCATGTGAAAGATAAAGTCAATATTTCCTTGCAACTAGTCATTGCCGGGCAACTGAAAATAACTGTTACGAAATATTTATTTTTGTACTGCAAGGAAATATTATTTCTTTACAGTTATTTGTAACTAAAAAATATCAATCCAATATAGCTTCGTTTCCATAGTAACAAAAGAAATATTTTACGGCATCCCTTTTTTGCAAATAAAATTAATAATGCTTATTTTAACGAATTGATTGTCATAATTTATGCCCTTTCAACAATTTTCGATTTTCCGAAAAATAGTATGTATAGCTCGTAGGAAAAACCATATTCCCGAACTACGTATTGTCTGTCTCGGCTTACGCGTCGTCCGGCAATCTTTACGATCGTTCGGGAATGTTTAGCTTTTCCTTCTAGCCATACAATGTACCATTTAGGTGTAGATGTTGAAACACGTGAATTATTAAGAAATCATAGTTCTTGAGTTAAGATTGTGTCAAATTAGAATTACTTATTTTTGCACGAGGAATCTTCATAAATCCGTGCACGAAATCAAAACACTTTCAGGTATTTATACTGCGCTCACCGACGCGACGTGCGACTCACTGGAATGATTGCTTTCCACACATGATGCTTCATTGTTTCAATAGACACTCTAATCTTCGTTTTATAATATTCCGAGACTTACGAAATGAAAACCTTTTTTTAATTCCATAATACCAAAAGGCATAGAACGTGTCAAAAAACGCAATTTCTTAATTCAGATACTAAATATGCGTATAAACAAATTATAAGTAAAAACATTTCTTACAAGTGTAAAGTGTTAAGAAACAAAATATATAAACCAAAATACCAAATGCACAAAACAATGTTGCTTATAGACTAACATAACATTTGTCTCGAGCTCTGCACACACTGATACATACCTATGTATCATGCTCAAATAAATTATTCTTAAATAAATCTGTTTTTTTATGAACATGATTGCTTCTATAATGTATAAACACAATATTGTTAGGATTTAATGTTATTTAAAATCATCCTTATAGCTCTTTAGGTCCCAGTCCAAATATATACATGGTACGCAATTAATGCAGTCTCCCTGGTTTACACTTAGCGGCCATACCCTCACTACATAATCAAACCTTTAGTTAGTCCTACATGTTTTCCCAATCTAACCTACTATTCAGGTTCACACTGAAAAATTGCATCCATTCATCAGCTGAGACACCATGCTGCATCTCCAATTCCCGCACTTGAATTTCAAAGAGCAAAAGTTTAGTTTTATTTACATGCCGGCTACGTATTACATCAAGTCTGAAAACCAACCATTACATTGAATCTCAAGAACCATGATTCCTTATTAACCTGGAGCTAATAAAAGCTTTCGTACATAAATTATTTATCAGTTAATTCATATTTATATATATTTTTGAGACAAAAAATTCCTCTAAAATAGTTCAAATGAAACAATAATTTATTTAATTTAAAAAAACTAATTTTATTATTATACCTTAGTAAATTTTGACTTTTTTATAATTTAAAGACTTTTAACTTTATTGAAAATCTTATACCTCTAAATTACATATATTTATACTTTATTAATCTTATAGGTACTAAGTCATTTGGGCAGTTTTCTTCTTTCTTTATAAATGTATAACAAGTTTAGGGATATTTTCAGAATCAGGGATGAATTCTGAATCAGAATTCTGTTTTATAAATATTCAATGTCAAATAAAAATAAGCAAAAAAAGGATATTTGTAGCCTTATTATTTTCCGTAAATATAAATTTAGTATATTTGGACTGGCAGAATTAGGCAAAAACCATTCAACAGTTGTAGTTTTCGACTTAGTTTGTCACTGACAGGTTGGACTGTTAAAATTTCGAAAAGTGACGTCCTCTAAATTCCTATGTAAAAGATGTCAATATAAAAGAAAAGCAGGAGTAATTCAGGCAGAATAGGAGAGTAATACTTCTACTTACAACAAACACCAAAAAAAAAATGTTTACTAACAAAAATGCTAGAACCCAAGGATTATTTATGGTACATACAAAAATATATGATCGACAGTGACTGAAACTGCCTGAGTGAAGGAACAAAAAGTTTTGAATAACTAACAGAAACAACAAGAAGTGCACTATGTGGTAAATTGCTGGGCGGTACCCAAATCGGTTCAACGAGGCGATACACAGATTTATAGATCCGACTCGGCACAAAATTAAATCGGTACATATGCACATTTATATTTATATTACATTTGCATAACCTAACTTGACCTAAACATGAAACCTTAAGTAATATAGCTGTAAAATTACTTAAATTGTTAAGAACATAGGCATTGGTATTTCATTGGTTTATCTCAGCTAAGGGTAGATTTGGTAATTTTATAAGTAATTAAGAAGGGTTTTGATTTTATATCTGTTTGTTCTTTCGATACGGGTATCGCTGACGCTATTAATTGATAGCCGTAGGTTAGCTACACAGTTTGGAGTATTAAATATGCCGATATTCTTAAACTATAATATTGCAGTGTCAAAATTCCTTATTAAAATTCTACTTCCAAGAGCTAACAACTACACAAAATAGGTATGCTAAACAATTGATTTACAACGTGTAACACGAACTTCGCAGTCCAAGCGTATGGAATTTGACAAAAGAAAATACTATTAAATTCGGTTTTTAAGTGCTTAAGCACGTTGTCTTTTAATAAAATATATGTTTTAATAGATTCACATCTGACAACGAGGATGAATACATTTTTATAAATAGGTGGTTAATAAATAATAATGATAATTTCATAAATTTAATAAATATTTTTTACCTGTGTTATTTACAATTATATTGTTCTTTAGCGTTTTATAATAAATATCCCATCCTAAGACCGAAATTATGCGTCTAAAATATATGCTAGTTCCTGTGAAAACCCATCTTTACATATTTTTATTTATTCAGATGTTAAGTCGATCAAAAATTGAACTACATTCTTTTAACCTCAGCAACTCGCTGCACATTTTATTACGAATAAATTTTTTTGTATAAATTTATTGTAGCAATAATACAACAGAAAAAAATAAGTAAATTTCCTTTACCCGGAATCTCCCTAGTTATGAACCTTTCCTTTTATTAGGAATAGTGAATCTCTCAACTAGTTAGCTGTACTGATGAAGACCTTAAGACAGAAATTTGTGTCTATAGTAGGCCAAATTCCATTGTGCTTTAGCGGTCGTCCCAAAAAAAATCTTCTTCTACTATACAATAGTTCGTACTAATATTTTACCAGTTTATCCCTACATCATGTTTAATTTTCGTTAATTACGTTAATTAAAATCAATTCAATAAGAAGTGTTTTTCACACCCTTTTTTTTAAACATTTTATTTGGCGGCGAGTTTGTTCCGCCATCTTAAATTCGTACCACAATTTTACCAGTAGTTTTTTCAGGATACCGCAAAATCAGCTGTTTTCAAGTAAACAAAAAGACACTTTTTTTGAAACAGACAACAATAAAATTTGAAAAATTACTGACTTTTCGATAATCCTAACGAAAAAACAACATTCTTTTACTCGAGAAATTTTTTTTTTCTTCGTCGTTTACTAAGTATTTTAGCGTAACTTTTAAAAAAAATAATGTTGTTGTAATAAATTTGTTATTAGAATAGGTACTGGACTTGCTAATCTCCTATTTTTACTTCCCTCATCAAAGGGAAGTATTATAACCGTGAAAAAAATTACACTCCCTAGATGACAAAAAACATGTTTTCTCGATTCCTTCGGTCTGTCTGTCGGTTTGTGGGTCTATCTATTCGCGGCACAGCTAAAAAACTACTTACCCGATTGACTTCAATAGGTCATTTGGTCAAAAATTAAGGGTCATATGAGCAGGTACGTAGACAGGGGGGGTCTGGAGGTGCCCCCCCCCTCCCCTTTATTCTGTGGCCCCCCATTAGCCTGTCTAAATATATTATACGGTACGCTCATACAAGCACAATATTTAATACTCAACATTTATACAACAACACAAAATATCTCTACTAGTAAGTAAATATAATAATATCTCTACTAGTAAGTAAATATAAGCTGACTCTTACCTAATTAAAATAAAGAAAATATAAACACGAATAATCCCGGTCTCTAGTGCTTCATGTGAGCGAACTTTCTTTTGTTTAAGAATAATAAAATCACTTTTGAGAAATAGAATTGGAAATGAGGTTTTATCAAACTTGGCTATTTTATCAATTGAGAAGTCATTGGTAAAAAACATAGATCTTCAAAGAGTAATACATATTTTCGCGGAAAATAAGAGAACAATAAATTTAATTTTATGGACTGTTTTTTTGTATTTTTTAGTTAACGGTTTATATTCATGTTTACTTTTTATTAGTTTTAGTAATACTTCCACCACTGTACATTAAATAGAAGTGAAAAAACATGTTTCTTCAGATGTGTTTAATTAAGTTAATTTTATATGAAATTTGTTATTTAATTCAAAAACCTAAAATAAACGTAGAAAATTCGTTTTAATTTTTTTTACTGGCACATATTATTTGTTACAGGATCCATTATTAATGTAAAAATCATTAGTAGGAAAGTATGCTACTTTGACACACTAATGACAGATTCTGTATAAAGGCCCCTTTAGAACTACTTGTGCGCCCAACTGGCCTCCCCCAAAATGAATTTTCTGTCTACGTCCCTGCATATGAGAATGACCTGGTTACATTTTGGTAAAAACCCAATATAGCAAAACAAAATGGCGGGGTAGCGAAATGTTAAAAAAATTATTATTAAGGAAGTGCTTATCCAATCTATCTCAAATTTTGCACAAAAATCAAGTATTATGATATGTTTTATCAATTCCGCCGGTCCGTCTGTCGGACTGTATGTTTGTCTATCAGTTCGCGCCATAGCTTAAAAACTACTTATCAGATTGACTTCAAATTTTAGTCAAAAATCAAAGGTCATATGGGGTTGATCTGATAATATTTCGGTAAAAATCCAATATGCCGGTACAAGATGGCGACCCAGTAAAACATTAAAAAAATTATTACTAAAAACTAATTATCCATTTTACCTCAAAAATCAAGTGTTACATAGAAATGAATTGGTAATACTATGGTATGCCTATAAAATAGCAAAACAAAATGGCGGCCTAATAAAATATTTAAAAAATTAGTCTGAAAAAAACTACTTATGAGATTAATTTTTATTTTGTGCAAGCATTAAGTGTGATGTAGAGATATTCAAGATGGCGGAATAAATTGGCGGCCAAATAACATGTTAAAAAAATTAACGTAAAAAATCTTCTTATTCAATTGACTGTAAATTTTGGAGTAAAATTAAATATGATATAAGGATAAACTGGTGCGAATTCAACCCGACGTAATAAAATCGCGGTGTGTGTCAATGTAAAAACTACCTATTGAATTCATTTTAAATTATGCCCAAAATCAATTGTGGCATAGGTACAAACCGGTAAAGTATTGGCAGGATCTAATATATTGGAACAAAATGGCGTCCAATAAGAATGTTTAAAAGGCAGTATATATGTGTTCCTAAATAACTATGTAGTGAACTAATTTGGTTCACACATCACTATTCCTAATAAACGGAAATATTCATAATGAGGGAAGTTCCGGTAAAGGAAATTTACCGATTTTTTAAAGTGATTTTATAGACGCGTATTCATGAATAAATGTGTTTTTTCACTGCCCTGACCAAAATGTACCTTTTTTAATGTACCTTTTAAGATAAACCATCATTACCGAAAAGCCTTGCAACACTAAAAAAACACAGAATATCAATATAGCCAAGTTTATTGTATAACATAAAATAGCTTAATTACGCATTTAATTTATGCAAAATCCTATTAATAGAAAGTATGGTATTGCAAAAATTACTGAGACATTGAAATGTACACAGGAAAATGATAAGATTGTTGAATTCCTTGAAAGAAAACAAAAAAATAATAACACCGTCTAGAAACAAGATATTTTTCATTTAGTTAATTCATGGGAATTTCGATTTGCATTGGTAGTGGAGTCAATGAAGGGGTAAAATCGTTAAAATTTATTTATCTTAATCCTCAAAGGACAGTTCGTTTTTAATAATTCTTATAATGTTTAAAATCAGAAAAAAAATTTTGGTGGAGGCACACATATATTTATACAGGGGCTGTGTAATTTTAGGTAACAAATGAAAACTTTTTTTATTAGCGACTTTAGCGAGAAAGTTATTCTTTATAAAAAGTTTTGCTTAATAAAAAAATAAGTTTGGCTACAACAAATTATCTATATATAGAATATACTCGTCGCGTAAAACATATAGGCAAGACAAAAAGTGTGAAATCCAAATTTCTGAGATAGCCCAGTTAAGGAGCGTAAAAATATGACTAAAAAGTAATTTGTAGTTTTTGGTAAATTTAATGGTCATTTGGTCGAAAACTTCAAATGAAGAATTAATTTTACATGATAATTATTAATTTTCTTTTAATATCCATTAAAACAGTTTGCTTTATAACTTGTATTTGCGGGCAGTTTAATTTAGCTGTTTCAAAAATTATGAATCTCATTTTTTTTTTCGCTAACTTATTTTTGTATTTGTTTCGTACCCTGCATATGGAATCATATATATTTTTTAATCAATCGTATTTTTAAGATGAGCAAAATTTCTTACGAACAATAATTTTTTTTGCAAAGTCAATTATATACAAAATGTCTATTTGTTAGTAGTATTTGAAATAAAAAAAATTAAAAAAATAAAACTTTCCCACCCTGTATCTTAGAAAATATGCGTTCTTGGACACAAGTATACCAGAACTTTTATATTTAGTGATTATTCAAAAAATTCCATCTGGATTTTCAGTACTTTTTTTAAAATCACTCATCGTGCACAATACAAGATTACTCTTTAATAATATAAATATATTCGATGTGGGCCCCACTATTACGTATTTAAATAATATACAAACGATCGACTATGGATACCTAAGATAATTTTATAAATAGTTATGTCTACAAATATTTATATAAGAACGCAACGCGAACAATTGGCGAGGAATAATTAAGATTTTTAATCGATATTTTTGCTTCAGAGGCAAGTAAGTCACTCGCATAATTTACAACACTCTCCATGCTTATGTTGCAAAAATGAACCTCGTGATTAATAGCTATTATATTTTTTGTTGACTACTCTTATTTTGAGCGATATTCAATAAATATAATTAAACAAA